>PVHP010014517.1:0-39018 GCA_004024765.1 Zapus hudsonius | reverse complement strand
GAGGGAGGGAGGGAGGGAGGAAGGGAGGGAGGGAGAGAGAGAGAGAGAGAGAGAGAGAGAGAGAGAGAGAGAGAGAGAGAGAGAGAGAGAAAGAATGGTCCCAGGCACAGAGTACCAGGCTTGGCTCATAGTTCAGTACCATAGGTCCAGTGTGCAAAGCACACAGGAGGGCCAGCATTTGAGTGGTGGTCCCAGGCAGGTGAGGACGGAAGGAGACAGAGGTGGAGGGTTGTATTCTCTTGAGTAGTGGCAATCAGGAAATTTGTAGGCTGGAGAGATGGGGACAAAGAGATGGGGAAAACCAAACATCCCAGTCTGTAGCAAGCCTGCCTCTGTTCTCTGTTGAGCGTAGTCAATGTTGCTGACTCAATGGAATTTTCTTAATGACTGGGTCTTGCTATGTATCCCCGGCTGGCCTTGAACTTAGTCTAGCCCAATTTGGCCCTGGACTGTCTTAATCTATTAATCACAGGCATGTGCCACCATGCCTGGCTAGACTCTTTTGTCTCTACTTAAATGATTATTTGCAATGAAAACTGAGGGTATGATGACATAGATCTATAAGACCCCTGAACTCATATTAGCCAAAACATATTTTTTTTCTTTTTACCCACACTGCTTGAAATATTTTCAATTTTCATGGGTGCCAATAGAAATCCAAGTGCTTGCTTTTCTAAGTGCTAGCCAAATGCCAGAGCTCAGGGCTCTCATTCCCATCTCTGGTGGTGACATCATTTGGAGCAAAAAAGGTTCATTTGAATGTGGACTCCTCCAGGGCAGGTCTCTGGATTCATAAGCCAAAACACTTTCTACAAGAAAAGGCTACAACATGCACAGAGGAGAGAGAAACTCAAGAACCCAAGCTCAGCTCCTCTTTTCTTTCCATTGCACCAGCCTTGTTACAGACTCTTCCTAGGCTTGGATAATAAGCTGCTACCCAGACACCCCAGAAAGAGGACTATGTAGCCTTGAGGTCTGCACTCCTGCCTCCCACCAAGTCCTCAGAAGGTATCGCAATCACATGGTACAATGTTCTCATCAAAACAGACCCTTCCCACTAAATAATGTAACTCATTATGGACAATAAATATTAAATTAAAAAAAAAAAAACAGACCCTTGAACTCCTTTGTCCTGGAGTTATAGTACTTTACAAGCTTTTCAAACTTCAGAAACTCAAATGCTATTAAGGCAGAGGAATCGTTGCCTGGCTTAGAACATGGTAGTGGCCTCTCTCCATGTTTCCACAGACACCAAACTCATGTCCATATTGGACAGGGGCCATTCTGACCTGTTCCCGTCTACTACCCCCATCACTACTTCCTAGGACTCTCCTCCTTCTTCCCATGCTATGAAGGCTACACCTTCTTGGCAGGAAGTTCCTTCTTGCATTCTGTGCTTTTCTTCAAAGTCACAGTTCAGCAAGGCCTAACCCAATCACCCTGACTTAACTCTGTTAAGCATCTGAATTCACCCTTCCACGTGCCCATAAGAATTCAAGTCCTCTAAGGATAGGAGCCTTGACCTGCTGTTTAGGGCTGTGTTCTTTGCGGTTGTGCCATGCCTGCCCTTGAATCAAAGTCCAGTAGCCACTTGAGAGATAAATAAATGGTTAGGTGATCATATTGACACCACAACCGATCACACTGCCATCCACCAATATGCTGGAGGCTAGGGTTGAGAGATGCAGCCCTATCCAGGGAGCTTGTAAGATTTGCTTCTTCACCTTTGAAACAAACAAAGCCATGTCCTGGGCAGTATTTGCCCAAGTAACCACCACCCTCACCCCCATCACCACACAGACACTGAATGAAAATATGCTCTTTGGCCTTGACCTCATTTTGCCTCCAGCAGAATGCTTGGGCCACCACCAAAGAGAAGCCTGAGCAGACAAGGTGGAGGGAAGTATATGTGATCCTGAAGGTTAAAAGGAAAAGAAATTATCACCCACCAGTTTGGTACAAGGTTGAAAGATGTATGATATCCAGTTTGGGCATGAGTGTAAGGAAGATGGTCTCTCAGACACTCTGTGATGGAGAAAGAATTGGGAAGCCATTTACTGATGGGAAGTTTGATGGTATTTCTTAGACTATACAATGTACATACTTCCAGGACCAGCCAACCCAATTCTTTCCCAAATGCATAGACATAGATGAAAAAGTACATTTCATCTACAGACTTATGGTGAGAGGAAAGGAAAGCTTGAATTTGCCTACATGCTTAGAATGGGATGAAAGCTCAAAAATTGATGGCGTTATCATGTATCTTTAAGCTTCCTGGGGAGTCTTACATACACAGACATGGAAAGATAGCCAAAGCATGCGGTTAGACAGGTAAGAGCAAGCTACTGAGCAATGTGGATGATACTTAAGATAGGTGGTCTGTATCCACGTACCCCAGCTCTGCACGTGTACATACGAAGCCATTGGACAGGTTCCTACTAATCATCCTACACATTGTTCTCAGGCATCAGCTCTGGTTTGCAGCTGAGCACGGTGGAAGGGTATAGTTATCAGGTTCAGATGTTTACTCCACTTTCTTGTATTTCTTCAATGTGTTTTTGGCAACCCAAAGTCATCCCATGACAATTTTAAAAATAAGAACGCTGTAAGGAATTACACATTCTAGGCTGGCCAGTAATTCCCCATTCCATTTTGTGTCTGTATATTATTGCTTGAGAAATTCTGTTGATCCATCCACTATTTGTTAGATATAACATTTGCTCCTGTCATTGGGGTATTGTGAATAACACTTCTTTGAACATCTATGTATAGGTTTTTGTGTGCTTGGGTATATACCAAGGAGTAGAATTTCTGGATCATAATATAAGTCTATGTAATGTGTATAGGACCTTCTAATATCTTCCAGAGTAGCCACAAACTTTTATATTCTTACCCACATTGTTCGAGGGTTCTGATTTCTCCATATCTTTAGCAATCCTTGTTAGAAGAGTATACCTTCTATAATTATAGTCACACTAGATGGTGTGATAAGTATACTTTCCATAGATAACTTTCCAATGCTGATGCCTAATGATCAGAGATGTGAAGTTTCTTTACAAGGATCAGTTCATACTGTGTAAACCATGATTCAGTTTATTAAATAAAGTATTTACTGTGTGATGTAGGTACCACTAAGCATTTGAGGGTAAGAAATTTGAAAATTATGGTTCATCTATGGGGGTCTTTGCTTCAGGTTAACATGTAACCTGAAGAAGCATACGAAATTAGGATGATGTTTTCATGAATGCCTTGGCATTCAGGAGGAGAGCTGGCACAGGTTATTCATCATCAGGTTATTTTTTGGAGGTACATAGGAAATTTAATAGCAAAGCTGGGCAGGAAGATTTTCCTGGAGGGACTAGATTATGTAGGTCTATTTACACTTTGATTCTCACCTTCTTCTTCGTCTTTGTCTTCTTCTTCAGGATTTGTACCCAAAGGCTTTTGGAATAACCAGGTGGACCAAAGATGAGAAGCTAGAAGAAAGGGTTAGGTGGCAAAGGATCCCCATCTGTTCCACATACTCAACTCAGCCCACCTCAAGGGAGAAAGGGGTATGTATTTCTAGAAAGACCCACAGCTCCATAGGGAGGGGGGTTGATTTTTCAGAACAGGCTGTGCAGCATTCTTGGACCTCTTATTATACTGCATCTGGCCTGGTGTGTTGGTGTGTGTGTGTGTGTGTGTGTGTGTGTGTAGGGGGGAGTGGTTGGCAGGGTCAATTCTTTCTCACCTATTTAAGGACATGTACAATGATTTTGGTTACCTTATATCAGAGAATCAAGTTGGCCTCTTTAGAGAGGCCCTGTAAGGTTTTGCACCCAGAGTCACAAAGCTACTGGGTAACAAAGCCTGTTTTTGCAACAGAGATTCTTAAACGCTTTGCCTAGTCTATGTTGGACAGTCAAGTATAAGTTGCAAGCATCTCTGCTGCTGGACCCAGTGCTCACCAACTCAAAGAGCCCAGGCCCAGAAATCCCTATGCAGGGACTCCTCCTTCCTCAGCTGCTGAGTGCAGGAATCATGCCATTCACAAGGGGCATAGTGGGCAGTTTCTTTGGGACAGTGAGTTCCTCGGTGACGGCAGATCAAGAAAGACAGCTGCTGACAATCAAAAATTCCCTGACTCAGCTGGCTGGAGGATCCAAAGATGGAGGGAAGGAATATGTGTTTCCATGGCATTCCCAGAAACCCGGGGCTTCTAAGCTCTGGAAAAAAAAAAAAAGCACACATTCCCCACTCTGCCACCAGTCAGCTGCTCCCTGGGGACATGTGTAGTGACAGCCTGAAAGAGGAAAGGACCAGGTGTCTCTAACACAAACAAGGAGGCTAAAAAGAAAGAAGTGAACCTATGGAAGATGAATCTCGGGCTCTAGAGGGTGTGAGTTCAAGGGCAGAACATCAGGGTTACGGTTACTGTAATATCTCTCTCATCCTACATTCTTTTCTTCATAAGACTCTCTGTCATCTGCAATTATTTCATCTCTGCTGAAAAGTTGATAGTCTCACCTCTATCCATTTCCCCCACCAGAACGTTTAATTCCAGTAAGAAAGGGTTCAGACCTCGTGTCTTGAGCACCGGGCTCCTGATGTCCACCATTGAATCCCTTGATGCAGCAAACACTCAATTCATGTCTGAGGAACTGTCAGAGGAATGAACCAAGTTGCTGCATAATCATTTATTCACTACCTTTGACATACAGGAGATGTCCTTGGTTTTATGCACGAGTTCACCGAAGCTCAGAGAAGTTTAAGTGATTCAAGATCAAAGCTCACATGGAGTCAGGCTAGCTCAGAAACCCAGGTCTGTCTAAATCCAAACTCCCAAGTTGTTTACCATCATCACAAATGACAAAAGTGAGTGATCCAGGCTCACAGGGGCCTTTCTTACTTTCGATCAAATAAATGAGAAGGAAAATCAGGCAGCCCTAAGACAGAACTGACCTGTGATGGAAAACCTGGTCCATGTGCACATGGCTCACCAGATGTTGCTCACAGCTTTGGTGTGGCAAGATTGAATAAAGCACCCAAGACTGATGCCTTGGGTTCCTTCGGGCTTGCCACAAGCTCTTGGATGCATTTTTTTGGTCAATAACAATAAGACACCCATGCTACTCTTCCCTGAAGCAAAACAAGTTACTGATGCCCAAAGACTTCTGTGTTCCTCAGTCCTCTGTCTCCATGAGCACTGTGGCTTTTGTGCTAACTCCTCACCATCTTTCAGGGTGGAATCCTCTCATTAATGATGATAAAAGAGATCAGTATAGGTTAACAAATATACACCATTCTGGATTACCTAGACTGGGGATGGGGAGAGGGGCAATGAGGAATTGGGGATAACAACTCAATGTTGGCTCACTAAACAATGTAACTCATTAAGAACAATAAAAAAAAGAGAGAGGGAAGGTAGCTATGCAATGGAAAATATGTTGTGGCTGACTTCATTTGGCTGCCTGTTATCTGTATTCCCTGTTTTCTATCTTCTCTCACTACCTGCCCCACATTTACTCCAAGAAATTTATTTTTAAAACATCACATCAGGGCTGGGCTGGGGAGAGGGCTCAGCTGGTAAAGCATTTGCTATGCACATCTGCAGACCTGAATCCTGACATCTACTTAAAGTCTGGATGGAGCAATATGTGCCTGTAATCCTAGTCCTGGGGAGGTGAAGACAGGAGGATCTCTGAGACTTGCTGGCTACCAGTATGGTTGAATGGGTGACCTCTAGGCTTAGGGAGAGACCCAGTCTCAAAAAATAATATGGAAAACAATTGCAGAAGAAACCTGACATTAACTTCTTGCCTCTACACACATGTGTCCATACATATATGAACACATATGAACACACACATCATACACATTTCTATAAATATAAGTTAAAATCATATCACGGTATTATTGGCCTGCTTTAAACCTGGGTAGCAACCAAGAAAACAGATGGGACTTTGGATGGTCAGGTGTATGAATGTCAGCTTCTCCCCTTTATCCAGTGATATAGATATACATATAGATATAGATGATATAGATCATCCTTATTCCTTCCCAAACACACACACACACACACACACACACACACACACACACACACACACACACACACACATCACTCCGCCTTAGTGTTACTGTCTCTTCCCTTTGCTCAGAACTCTCTCTCTCTCCTACCCGCAGACTTTACCCAGCTGGCCCCTTCTCGTCAGTCACTCTGAGCTCAAATGTCCCCTTACACTATCTAAAATAGTGCTCTCTGTCATGATGATGTAACCTCTTTTATTTATTTCATAGCTCTTCACACCTCTTCTCATGCTTGCTTTTTTTTTCTAACAGAATAAAAGTGGTCTCTCACCTGCAGTCCCAGAACACACTGAAGGTTGAATAAATATGTACAAAATCAACAAACACATATGGAAACCAGGCCACAACCCTCTGAATTCCCCATCCAGCCTGCCCGAAGTCTCCAAAACACAGAGAGAAAGCCCTCACCTATGTTTTGATTCAGAGTATCAGATATGGAGACAGAAAGAGTCAAACATTCACTGGTCAGCTATCAGTTGGGGAAAACGACCTTTAAATTTTCTGCCCACGTTCTGACAAGGGTTGACTGGCAGATTTCATCATAATGCTACTGGTGAGCCCTGACCGTTCTCCAACCTATAAAGAGAAAATGTTATACTTTTAGGACTTACGGGAATTAGGAGGCGGATTTCACTTTTAAGAGAGAAAGCAAAGTCATTTAAATTGAACACTGGTCTGTGTGTGTTTGTGAGTGAGAGTGACAGAGCTGACGAGGCGGGTCTGGGCTGTCTCCCTTCTTTGCTCTGGATAGATGGCTGCCTAGGAGACAGCTCTGTCTCTTGAAGAACCACATTTCCAATCCAAATGGCAGCCCTAAAATGAACATGGGTTGCTACAGGTCTCCAAGAATTCCGCTGGCTTCCATGACAGCTTGGGGACTTTTCCTTATAGGAAAGCACAACTTTCCAGTGGCCCCATTTCTTAGAATTTAGGAAATCTTAGCCATGTCCTTGGATGGAGCCACATGATTACATCATTATGTCATTCTTTTTTCTTTAGGATCATTTGGTCAGTTCCTCCTCTTTTCCCTCATCTTTCATCAGACTTTATAACACTCATTTTTTTGAAGATCAGTCACATTATGATATCAGTTACTGATTGTCATGGCTGAAGGCAAATGTCAAAGGAGAGGCTTCATAGAAGACATGAGCTATACCTTATATATCACCCTAGTCCTTATAGACCTAATAGAAAAAATATCCATAAGAAAAAACAAATCACTAATTCGATCTTTTGTTTGTTTTCTTCCTTTGCTTTTATGTTGTAGAGAGAGGGTTTCACTATGTACCTCAGGCTGGACTTGAATTTTCAAGAAAACTCAATATAGTTTCAAATTCACAAGCCTCTCTTCTCTGAATCCCAAGAGCTGACACTGAAGGTACATACTATGACACCTGGCCTGGCCTAGTCATTCTGCTTAAAAGTCATTATACAAAAAATCCAATAATATAAACCTTTACAATTAGATTGAAACTTTGAAAATGTGTGTGCCCAAAGAAAGTCCCAAGAGACATGCATTATTTCACAGGGGTTCTGTTTGGGTTGCAGACATGGTGTGTTTATATGTGCACACATAAGCCTCTGTGTATGCCTGTGGCTTGTTCCTATGTGCACACACACACACACACATACACACACACACACACACACACAAATTTTGTAGTAGGTAAAAGTCAACTTTTAATTCATGAAATTACTACTGAAAAGACATCAAAGGCAAAACAGATGAGCTTAAGTCAAAAGCTAAACTGATTGGCTGTTCATGAGAATTGGCTTGGGGTGGGGGGATTCCTTAAGACAAGCAAAGGGGCCTCCTTGGGGTAACTGTGTTTCAGCCATGGGATGGGGTGAAGGCTACCTTCAACCTTATAAGAGGTATCAATTTTTAAAGACCTTTTTATTAGCACACAAAAACTCTGGTTTCGTTATGTTTTCAAACAAATAGTATTGTCTCCCTCCTTTTTATTTTACCCTCCCCCGGTGTTCGCCCTCCCAACTTAGCTTCTTTTCTGCTTTCTCTCTGCAAGTTACCTGTTGTCCTTTCTCCCTGTCATCGCTTCTTTTCCCCCCTCATGGTCTCAGACCTCAAATTGTATACCTGTACTCAAGTCTCTAAAGAAGAAACACAAATTTCCAAGAGATACATTGTTTTAAGTTCAACATCCTTGGCTATCATAGAAATGCCAATTTCATTATTTAAAAAGTATTTTATTCATTTACTTATGTGTTTGCAAGAAGAGAGAGAGAAAGAATGAGAATGGGCATGCCAGGGCCTCTAGCAACTGCAAATGAACTCCAGATGCATGTGCCACTTTGTGCACCTGGCTTAACATGGGCACTGGGGAATCAAACCAGGGTTGTTGGGCTTTGCAGGCAATTGCCTTAACCCCTGAGTCGTCTCTCCAGCCTGAAGTGAGAATTTAAATCACTATTTCATCGCACCCCAGTCAGAATGTTGATCATCAAGAAAACTAAAGACAGCAAATGCTGGTGAGGTTGTAAGAGAGACGGAATCATCACTCACTGCTCGTGACAGTGGGAACTGGTACAGTCACTGTGGAAATCAGCGTAAAGTTTTCTCAAACAGCAAAACATTTAATTGTCATATGACCCAGTTATACCATTCCTGGGCATAAAGGACTTGATGTCATACCACAGAGGAATGTGCACATCCAGGTTCACTGCTGAACTATTCACAACAGCTAGGAAACGGAATCAACCTAGAAGTCCACCAACTGATGCCTGGACAGTGAGATGTGGTGCAATATATCTCTTATGGGGGTTGCTGGCTCATGAATGTTCCCACCTGCCCTTCCCCTGCTCAGCCATGCAACCCATGAGCCCCGAGTGCAGGAGGGACTGAGACAGAGTTCACTGATTCAAAGACTGAGACAATCAGCCATGTGAGCCCATCAGACCCTGTTCATAGAGGTAAAAAAGCTGTTCTTGTTTTGTTGAATCTAAACTGGGAGATTTCTACCACTGAGCCACACCACCAGCCCAATGACTGGAAGTATGACGGGAGACAGCACAGGGGCTGGCCATTCCAGCTGCTGAGTGAACAGCAGGCCTCTCCAATGCTCATATAGTCAGTATATTGAGACAGTTAAGTCTGGATAGTTCTGTATAGTTCCAGCTGTCCTAATGTTGTAGCATCTCAATAGCAACCCTCTGGAGTTATGACAACAAAAACATATTCTAGATATTGCTAAATGAACCTTTAGGATAAAAATCAGCTCTGGGTACGAACCAGGCCCCTAGATAGATAGATGCCCATGAAACTGTCAAGGTCCCTGGGCCCATCTGGCTTTTCTTTCTGATTTGACTCCAAAAGACTATTGAATGAATCACACCTCAGAATACAATGAAAACATGACTACCTCCCCCACTGGAATTTTTAAAGCTAGCTAGAATTGAGCGGCTCCTTTAACCCAAGAGATCTTTAAAAACATACCCAGTTAAGACTCATTTTGGGTTTAGTTTTCTTTAATGTTTTATAGAGACAGGGTATTGCTATATATCCCAAGTTGGCTTGGAACTCACTATATACCCTAGGGTGGCTTCAAACACATGATTGTCCTGTGTCAGCCCACCCACTTCCTTCTCCTACCAGGTGCCGGGATTACAGACATGTGGCACTCTACCCAGCTTTTGGTTTATGTTTGAAACAATGTGGCTCCTTTGTCCTCAACCCACAGTTTACCAAAGTGAGCAGTCCATCTAGTCCAGAAGCAGATCTGAATATGAATGCTTCAGATACTCTGGGGCCATGGGATCCTGAAAATATAGCAGGATGCATCAGAAACAAGATGCCCACAGAACCACCAAGAAAGCCATGAGCATCCTATCCTCTGCTGGAGAAGAGAGACTGGATTGTACCTGTACGTGAGCTTGGGGCTGAGAACCAAGAAGAGCCCATGTGGAGGTGGTTGAGAAGCCATCAAGAAGAGACATTACCAAACACACCAGTTGTCCTTCTCCGGGAGGTAACAGCACAGTGTTCCTTTGGGGATGCAGCTCTCACTTGCTAGAACCAAGCATCCAAGGAAAACCACAGGCTTTTCTAGCCTAGGCCCCACTGCTGTTTGGAAAAAGGGCCTGAGACTACCTGAGTTTGATTCCACAACAATCACATTATGATCTGGGCAGGACCACACATGTATGTCCTAAGAAAACAGCAACTCTGGTTGAGTGAGAAACTCCATCTCATTGAATTAGGCAAATGAGTACATGTAATGGGGTCCTGTGGCCTCAGCACTTGTGCACGCTGGAAGTATGCATCTGTAATCATCATGCACACACATGATATCGCACACCATACCACATTTATCTTTTCACACACTATTTGTTTTAATTCCATATACTATATATCACCTTCACGGTGGAGGCTTCTCACCCATTTGCTGATGGTTCCATCATACACAGCGAGTGGGAGCCCTGCTCACTTACATCAGAGATAGGAACCGGATTCAGAATTTGATGACTGGCATCCCGGATGATGGGTAAATGCGTTTAGCATCTGCTGGGCCCCACACCAATATCAGGCCCTCTGGCAAGCAATACAGATAAGTCACAAGGGAACTGTCTGGCAAAAACACCAGGTGTGAAACAAAATTTCACTCATTAGAGCCCAAGAGCCCCCACCCAAATTTCTGACAAAAAAAAATGCTACAAGCGAAACATGGATCCGCCTGCAGCACCGCTTATTAAGATGGTCACTGGTTGGTGGTTGTCAGTTTCACACTTTCCATCAAAACCTCACAGAGAGCGCACACTTCTGTGTTTACCCTTCTCAGCAGAACAAATGCAGAGCAGTTGAAGAACGCATTGCTGCAGTAACAACGGAAGACATGCTTTGCAAGCTGTCTAAGGCCCCTGGAGTAACCGACAAGATTGACAGATAATGTGTGTTTAAAAGGAAACGCCGAAGGTCTATTTCCAGTAGGCTTAGACAAAGATCATCCAAAAGAAGGCCTTGTAAACAAAGCCACAAGGACTTCTTCCCAACAGTTCCCTCCTGGCCCTGTATCAAGGGCTCTTGTCCTGTAATGATTGCTCCCCTAGGAACTTTCCTTCCACTGGGGAACAAGTCCTTCTGACAACCAGCTGTGAAACTCAGGGAGGAAAAGTGATCAGAAATGACAGTAACAGAAAATCCTGCTTGCCTTCTGCTCAGAGTAGCTTGTACTGGGCAGAAACACTGTCCTTCTCCTCCAAGGGTGGAGGATACCTCTCAACTTCTTGGAGAAATTATGAGTGTCTAGAACATAGGTCTCGGATACAGGTGGGTCTGTCATCACCTCATCCTGACAGGAAGGGCCGGTCACCTCACTTTACTCTGCTTCCTTACCCTTCTAAAATATTTCTTTAACCTTAAACAATATTTTTATTTATTTGCAAACAGAAAGAGATAGATAGAGAGAGAGAGAGAGAGAGAGAGAGAGAGAGAGAGAGAGAGAGAGTACCAAGGCCTCTTGCTGTTGCAAACTCCAGATGCAGATACTATTTCATGCATATGGCATTAGGTGGACACTGGGGAATTAAACCCAAGCTGAAAGGCTTTGCAAGCCAGCACTTTTAATCACTTAGCCATTTTCCCAAGCCCCATTTATTTAAATTTTGAGGCAAGGTCTTTTTAGGTAGAACAGGCAGACCTGGAACTCCTGATCCTCCTGCCTCAGCCTCCTGAGTTCTTGGATTACAGGTGTGCACCACCATGCCTGGCTTCTCTTTCCTTTTGAAATGAAACCAGTCTAGGAGGGTTCAAAGTGGTAGGAATCATTTAGGGAAAAATACCAAATGGAGCAATGGCCTGGAATGGGGTACAATGCATTCACTGTTGTTTGGTTCATAACATGAAGGGAGGGCACCATGATGATGACAGACCTCAAGTGACTGGGGCAGCAGTTTTCCCCAGGTTCCCCACAAGCTGCCCAGTGCCAGTCGGCATGCACACATCCCCCTGCCACCTGGCACTGACAGATGGGAGCTATTCTTATTATTTAACATTTATTAAGCGCCCACAGTGTGCTAGGAGAGGCATGGAACAGGGCTGTGGGTGGTCCCAAAGAGTCTGTCCCCAGAAAGCTGTGGCCACATGGAAGGGATGGGATGGGTCTCTCTTCGCCCCCTATGAAGTCCACCTCCCCCTCTTGTCACCCAGCTCCAGCGTGTTCTATGGGAGCGAATGAACAAAGATTTGGTGTCACTGTGACCGAGACCTATGAATGCTTCTTTTGTGAGCCTGTGTCTAAAAGCCATAGGCCTCTAGACCGCAGGATATGGAGTGAGGAGGGAACACTGGGCTCCATATATGCTAGTTGGACGGGGACAATGGGCTTCAAACCACACAGGAGGGAAGGATCAGTGGGGACCAGGACACTCACCATAGGTGACTGGTGTTAAGTTCCATGTCTGCATATCTGGTTCTCCTCCATGACATGCTATGGTTGAAGCCCTATGTTGTCCATCTCCATTAAAAACATGTATTATGGTCTCCAGAAACTTCCTTGCATACTAGGAGTGGAGGTACAAGTGTGCCCTCTACCCTGCCTACAGCATCATTACACACAAAGAAGACAGGGTCACAGAACTGCTGCTAGCATGGTGGTCCTTCTACTGTGACCAGGTTCCACTTGGCAAATCCTCAGGGCCTCCTTTTTGAAGCAATTGTGGCCATCCCCACCCCACCCCCATTTGCAGTTGAGAAATTTCAGAGAGGTGGTCATCTTTATTGTATAAGTATCAGATGCCAACTCAGATGGACAGAGTAGAAAGCCCAGCCCAGCTGTGATGTGAATCACCACTGTCCTTCAAAGGGCCCTGAGTATGGTCACTTTTGAACTCTGAACCGTGACAGTCATCTTGGGAGGCAGCACGTACTTGGTATTACTCTCAGTGTACTGATGAGAAACGGGGACTGAAAGAGATCAAGCCACTGCCAGAGTCTCACGTGGCAGGTCACAGCCATACTTCACATTCCCTGCTATAAATGCTTTTCCTTTTCTCACCTGAGGGTGCTCCCTCGGAACTGAGAAGAAATAACACTTTCAGAGAGCAATGTGGAACTCGCATCTCTGAGTCTCCTCCTCATTCCCGGAATGACTACAGATTACAGATGTCCACAGAAGCGACTTGCTCCCACCGCAGTGGGTCGAATGTACTCCTCTGCTTTACTCAGAGCCAGTCACAAGGCCAGAAGGAAGATGGGCACAGAGATTTACCTATCCTCCTCCAACTTCAAAAGCATCCAAGTACAAAACACACAACTTGTGATTTATCATTGCTACCAGGATCCCAATCCATCAAAATTGATAGAGAGGCTGACAGAAAGCTAGAAAAAGCTAAGGATACATGAAGCTCTACGGGAGATGGTGGTGAACAACAGTGGACCTTGCAAGCCTTAAGATGGGATAGTCAGGCCCAATGGGCCAACTGGGGCAATAGTGGCACATTTATTAGAGGGGGAAAACAATTGTAATTGGACTGGAGGCCCACTCCACGGAGGGAATCCATGCCTGGTACTGCAGACCTAGTCAAAAGTCTATGGTGGGGGAGGTCGTGAGCCCTAGGTGAATAGCGAGTGCTGTTGTCTGGCTAAATACATATGCTTACTAAACTGCTTCATAAGCACTCTTTTTAAGTGCGCAAACCCATACAATAATGCTACTCTCACTCTTGTCTAGAGAAGCTTCTCATTTTCAGATGGCCTTGATCACTGGGATAACTCAAAAGACACTATAGTGCTGAGAAGAAATGACAGCGGAGTGTTCAGCACTGGAACATCTCTATCACACTTCCCAAGGCTCAGGGTCTATTGAGGAAGAGGTGTCGGAAAGATTGTAAGAGCCAATGGAAGGGTAGGACTGCTTATAACACAAACTTCCAGACACAAAATGACCTTGATATTCATGATTTCGCAGTGCCTGATAATACCTACACATACTGGGAGGAAAAGATGATGACCCCGAAACAAAACAGAGAATAACTGAGAGGGGGAAGAGATATTGGGGGGCAGGTTGGGAGGCAATCATAATGGTTTGTTGTCTATGGAATCTGTCAATAAAAAGTTTTTTTTTTAATTAATTGACAGGGAACACCTTTCTGGGATAATAGCCTGACGAAATGCTTAGTCTTCTAAGAGGAATAAAATTATCATATTGAGCAGGGGCTGGGGACTTCAGGACCCCAAAATTCTACATTGTAGCTGTTGTATTTCATTTCCAACTTGAGTGCCTGTGACATGGCCTTCCTCGTGACCTCTGAGGACAGACACAACAATCATGTCAGGGTCTTCAGAGCTTAGAAGAAAACCCAACATAGAACCCATGCTCGCTCACTAAGAATTTTAATGAGTGAATGAGTTTTGGGGTACCTTTATCTCCTACTTTTACAAGCATGAGGTTCTCTGTCTAGAAGTGACCACTGTTAAAGACAACAGCCACACACACCCAGAAAGGAGACACCTTCTGTACACAGAGTTCAATGTCTATAGACAGACACCTCAGAAGCTCAGCAGTTAATCAACTGGACATAGCAGCTCCTCACATACTGAGTGTGTGTGTGTGTGTGTATGTGTGTGTGTGTGTGTCTGTGTGTGTGTGTGTGTGTGTGTGTGTGTGTGTATGCTTGGTCTATCTTTAGACCAGAGGGAAACACAAATAAGGGTATCTCCATTATAAATCACCCAAGCCAAGCACTTACCCAAAACAACCTTTGAAAGGCAGGGAGGGACTGTGCCTCACCAGCAGAGGCTTGGATTGCTGCACCCCGAAGCAGCAATGCGAGTGTGAAATCTGAAGGTCTTCCAACACTCCCCGCCCTGTGCCAATGTATTATAAAAAGCAGACTTGCTGATATAGCATGCCTTTAAAATGATCAGAATGACAGATGGCGACTGCAAGAACACATCCTTTTTATAGGACTGATATTAATCATACAAGATTGACAGGGTTCCTTTAATCTTTTAATTTAAAAAAAGTGCATTTCTATGAAATAAAACTGGGCAAGTCACTAACCTCTCTGCAAGTGCCTTGGAATGATGGACGGTCCATATCATTCCAGATTCTATGACTAGAATGTTTTGCTTTTTGCTTTCCTTAGGTGGTTAGGAATAAAATATAATATATATTTGAGAATCTTATTCCTCAGTACATATTCTATATCCCTCTGTAAAACCTGTCCATTTATGCAGATATTAGTGCTTTGGTTTATCAGGAGTAGTGGGTTGCACATTCTGATACTCATCTTCCCTCAATTGCTAAGATGCTGGAGGCATTCAGATTTTGACTTCCCTCGATGATAAGATTCTTTTCAATGTTTGCCCATGTGTGTGGCATGAGTATGTCTATTTGTTTGTGTGCATGTGGGTTGCACCTGTGTGTGGGTTCTTGCAAGTGGAGGACAGAGATTTTCAATCTCTACTTACCAAGACAGCTTCTCTCACTTAAGCCCATGGCTTGCTGATTTTGCTATACTCACTAGCCAGCTTATCCCAGGGACCCTTGTCTCTGTCTCCTGAGTGTTGAGATTACTGGCACCCAGAAGCCATACCCACCATGCATTTACAGTCTGGGGATCTCAGATCCTCACATGTACATGGTGAGCATTTTCCCCATGGAGCTGTCTCCTCAGATCTCCAGCACTCATTGCTCCGTGAACAGTTCTCTGGTTTATACTGTGCTTGCAGTCCACTTGGCACACAGGAGGCTGACTCTGCCCTTCAGCTCTCCAGGCACAAGGTCAAGGTGATGGGTTCAGGCTTGGCCACAAACTACAGCAAAAACTCAGGAGGCTGCTATCTGAAACTTGTGCTGGAACACTTGGGAAAGAGACTTTCTAAGATGAGAAGGCTGTAGATGTGGGGATGATGTAAGCCACCTTTGTCACCACTTAGAGGTGGTTTTCTTGCATGGGAAGGGGAATGGAGATAACCACACTGAAGCACAGAGAGGCAGTTTTCAGGCTGTCAGAGCCCATGGATCCAACCATGCCTAAAGCTGGATGGACCAGGATACTTTCTTAATTTTCCTCAACCAATGAGGTTTAGACTTGTGTCACTTATGAGTAATGCTCTTGCTGCGTGTGTGTGAGTTTGTGTGTGTGTGTATGTGTGCATATGCATGCATGAAATGCCCTATGCACATGCATGTGGAAGTCAGAAGAGAATACTGGTTACCCTTCTCTCTCACTCTGTGCTGATTCCTTGAGATGGAGTCTCTCTCTGAACTCACAACTACTATTTTGGTTAGCTTGGTTGAGCAGTGGGGCCCAGCAACTTTCTGGTTTCCATCTCTCATCTAGCACTGGGGTTACAGTGTGAGTGGGCAAGCACAGCTGATATAATACTTAGTAAGCAATACTCTCTCCATCTCTCCCTAGAATAGTATACAACACAGAGTATGTGTATATAATATATATACATGCATATCTATTTATATACATACCTATGTATGTATATATGTCATACTTGTGTGTGTATGTGTGTGTATGTGACAGGCCTTTTCCATTATTATAACATAAAAGCTGTAAAAGATCTCCTGTTTTGTCCCTTTTTCTTCATCACCCCCCATCTCCCAACCTTGCACAAGACAGATGACCATTTATTAAGTAAACTAAGTAAATATTGCTGAAGGAGGAGATTTTTGAACTGCCCTGAAAGCATAGAATAACTTTGCAAGCTAGTTATTCCTCTTTCCACGCCAAAGCTGAGAAAAACTGAGGCCTACCGAGGTTAATTGACAAGCCCAAGGCCACACGCTCAGTATATGCCAGAGCCAATACATCAACCTGGACCCGCTTGACTCCAAATTCTCCTTGCCACCTCTGTGACTGTTTAATTTAGTTCACTGTTGACATGGCCTCGTTGGCAGTATGGAAAAGTCACTTGATGACTAAGATGGAGTGGCCTCGAAGTAAACGACACCAGCAGCATTTATGTCAGGCGCCTGATCTGATGTCTTTCCCAACCTACTGACGCTCCAGGCATAGAGATCACATTACAAGGCAGTGAAATCAAGGCCTGGAAACAGCTCCACCAGCCACTGAGCTAAACAAGTTGTTATTGTCCTTACAGTTCAACCAGAAAAGCATCCAAATGTCTTGCACGCTTCCCATTGGTGTCTCTGTATCTATAGGGTCGATTCCTCTCTGCCCATGGGGGAAACCAACAGTTCCACATCTCCATGGGGACTTGCATACATAGATACAGGTGTCTTATAAGATACACTGTGCAAGTTCAATGATGTTGATTTCTGCTTCAAAATATAGAGTAGAGGGCTTGTTTACACCACTGCTGTGCACAACAGAGAGACATGAGTCAGCATCTTTCTGCCCTGTTTTGTTCTGGGTAGTTTAAGTTGGAAAACACACACCCTGGGAGAAATTACTACATCAGAGGGAAAGGAGGCAAGGGGGGGGGCATGGGTCATAGACCACAGATATTAAGTATTTACCTACTGTGTACATAGGAGAGTAAAGAGGAGCCTTTTCCGCTAAGGGCAAGCCAGGATTGAGGGTGTAGAAGTCTCGTAACTTGGGTTCCTCAAAGCCTTTTTGAAACTATCTTTTTCTGTAATCTACATTTAAACACCACCTTATCTGATGGTGTCAGTAAGATAGGAAAGACGCTAAAAATGATCTGCCTCTCAAACCAACACCAAGTCCACCTGCGTTCTCTTCTCTGCTAAGGGGGCTCATTTGTGTTCCTGTGGAGGGGGTGCATCGGGTGCTATTCCAGCTCCCATCCTACCTCCTCCCTTGGCACCAAGCTCTGCCCAGCACTCAAAAGCACCAGCCACTCCCTCTACATGCATCTGTGTTTATTTCTCAACCCTAACGGAAACTGGAGAGTGATAGTGATGGTTCGCCAAATCCAGGCTAAACCTCAGCTCTAGTGCTGGCATCATTGGTGACTTTGAGTTAGCTCCTTTCTCTAAGTAGAAGTCTCACTTACTACATATACAAAGGTGGGGAGGGCTGTATTAATTGCTTTCTCAAGACTGTGAACGAATACCTGGCCAGAAGCAACTTAAGGGAGGAAAGGTTCTAGTCTATTTTTGGCTTACTTTTCTAAGGGGAACTGGCATGACAGCCAGCGCGGGAAGCTGCTCATCACATCGGTAGGCAGGAAGCAGATATGGATCAGAAGTGAGGCTGGGCTATAGACCCTCAAGGCTCACCCCTAGTGACCCACTATCTCCTGCAAGGCTCTATCTCTTAAGGGTCCAAACCTTCTCCAACAGCATCACAAGCTGGGACCAAGTATTCAAATACACGAGCCTACGGGGGACATTTTTCATTCAAACCACCATAGGGAGTCATAATTTAATATAGCGATTTCATACCTGAGACAACAGAAGTCAGCTGTACTATTTAATTTGGATTCTTTGTTTGTTTTCCTTATTAAGAAAAGTATCTCAGTGGAAACACACTGATTATGTAAAACACTCAGCAGAGTCTAAGACAACACCTTGTAATCAAACATATAAATATTCCCGCTGCAAAAAATATGAATATTCACATTAACTGGGTCAGTCTATAAATAGCTACGTGTCATATCAGGTCAAGCCTGGTTCCCAAGTGAAATTTGGTTACATTTTTTTTTAAAAATGGATTTTCAGGGCTGTTTGGAATTGAGAATTATAGATTAAAAAATAGGGAACCAATACTACTCAAGTTTAGTAGAGGTACTATGAAAATAAAAAGAAATCACATGTCTTAGGACATAGGGCCTGGCATAGAACACAAGATTAACATTGGTTAATGACAGTCCCTGTCCATCTATTGCTGTAATATTTAGTTTGAGTTTGTCTACTGTTTCTCCCACCAGGCTGTGAACACACACCTTGGTGGATTTCTAGGTGCCCATCATAGTGCCTGATTAGCGTGGATGTGCAGCGACTAGCCAATGAGATGAACAGATGCCTGCGAGCTGAGTGTATTCTTCACACTGCCTTCTTACCAGGAGCAAAATCTCTACTAGAGTAAATATGATAATAACATAGGTATTGTTTGATAGGGGTTGATGTTTATGTACACTCACAAATAAATATCCATTTGTATTGGCACTTTTTCACTGTGCATAGAGATAAGTTTCATGCAGATATTTTCATTCAAGTATATCATGAATATATATAATCAATATATAATCAATACCATACGTAATATATACAAATACCTATATATGCATATATTTTACATATAAATGATTTTGTGTACATGCCAAAAACCTAGGATTCATAGATGAGAGAAAACAAGTGACATTTGCCTTTCTGAATCTGGCTTATTTTACTTTATATGATCATCTCCAGTTGCGTCCATTTTCCTGCAAACAACCTTATCTCCAGACCTATCACATGAGCTACACTTAGTAGGAAGCATATCTCAGCCATGTGTGGAGGTGGGAATCTAGATGAAGAGTGAGGTCTAAACCTCACACATATTTCATATTACATATTACATATTTCACACAGCACCAAGCAACATCAGAACCAAGCATGCAGGTCAGTTACAGACCCCCCTTCTGATGCTCTTATTGAGCACTGTGTGGCATGGCCCATTGTTTTGGCAAATCTCGTTGGCAGCTCTTGGGCTCAAGGATGACTTTGGCAATAGATTTGATTTCCTGTGTCAGAAGGTCGGTTAACCCACTTATCATTCAGAACACGAGTGGAATTGAGAAACATGTAAAGACGCCTTTGTCCTGCTTGTCCAGTGATAACAAAATCCAGGTCTCTACCAAGGGGATAGTACACACAGTTCAGGTAAGACACTTGGGTGACATTGCTCTTTTCCTTTTGACTTCTTATCACCTGGGAAACAACCCAACAGGGTTCAGTTCATTTCATAATTCTCTGCCTAGTTAGAAAGAAAAAAAAATGCATGCATCTCTATGTTCAACAAGTTTAGACAGAAAAGCCAGGATGTCAGGTAGACACAAAATAATGGGCTTAGGTGATAATATATGGAAATTGTTGGCTTCCCTGGGGAGTGGAAACCATAGAATGGTAACCATAGAATCTACTGGAAAGGATACTGAGTAGCCTCTCTAGATAGATGAGACAAGGGATCTCCTAAAACCTGTCAAAGCAAATGACATTAAGGTTTTGATTCTTTAAATGAGTAGACAAAGGCAGGCTTCACTGGTCTGGATTTCAAAGCAGCATCCAGAACACTGCATAAAGGAAGCTCTTGAGTCACAGAACTGTTGGCTGTTCAGTTCTGAAAGGTCTTGAGGGGTAGCTACGCTCCCATCTAGCAGCGCTTTCATATGGCCATCAATGTTGTCCAACATCTCTAGGCCCAGGGAATCCTATCAAGGAAGCTAGCACACTCCACTCTTGGCCTCACTGCAACATTTGCCGATGACGTTATTAAGGTGCCAGAAGCCCCTTACCTCCCTGTGGGAAGGGTCCTACCTCCTCAGTGGAAAGGGAACCCACAAAATCAAACGTTATGCAAGTTGGTATGAGAACCCTCAGCTGAAAGGTCATGTGTAATGTTAGGATTCTCTAACACTCTGGACCCCACTTCTTCCCCTTGCAAACACAGCTGCAGTGCAGTGGTTTTACTTTCTTTATGCCAAGCGGTAAATATCCTGGGCTGACTCCCTACACTAGATCAAGTTCTAGTACCTGTGTGTACCACCTTTGGAAATATTCTATGGTGCAGGTGAGGAAGACGATGAAGTGGACCCCAAGAGCTGGCCAGAAATCCCTCACTAAATCACTTTCCTAATATCCGTGCCACTAATTCCAGAGAAAAATAAATTAGTTGGACTAGGCTAAGATTTGCAAGTAAACTAATAACATGTCCTTTCTGAAATTAACTGGGTACATCAGGTGCTTTGAAAAGAAGAAGAAATTGGGCCTCCCCAACTTCTCAGCTGACCCTCTCGTGTCTTCTCATCTATCATCGGGGTAATACATCCAGAGTGGCATTTGGTAATGACAGGAACATCCCAGCAAATCGATAGTTATTTAATTCCCAACAAGCTCTCGAGTCCATTAAACCTGATTACATCCACCCATTTCTGTGGGTGCCGTTATTTTTTCTGCTGCACCATTTAATCTATAACAGGAACTTATGAGAACTTTCCAAAGCAATTTCAGCACCAATCAGCATAGAGTGAAAGGAATGATTTGCTTGTAATTATTTATCAGTGGGGTGACTGAGGGTTTGACAAAACTCTAGGCACTGACCTTCACCCCAAGTTTCCGATAGAAGCAGAAGGCCTGTTATATTCAGCAATCCTACCTCAGAGACCAACAGACCAGAAAGGGTGAAATAGTTTTCACGTTAAGAATTGTTCTCTACATATTAACAACATATAAACTGGGCAATGCCATACCTTCAAGATAGTAAGAGGTTTGGCTGCTATTTGGAATCATCACTGAAACCAGCTCTTATCACCCAGGTTCTTATAAATTAAAAAGGTGACGGTTTTACCTGGGTAAATTGTGTAGAGGGGAAAGTGCTGGCTGAGCCAGTGTGAGGACCTGAGTTTGAATCCCAAGCACTCAAGTAAAATCCCAGGGCGATGGGAACTGGGAAAATATCTCAGCAGTTAAAGATACTCACTCACAAGCTTGTTGGTCCAAGTTCAATTTCCCACTCACATAAAGTGAGTTCAACCTGGCACACTGCATGTGTGATCCCAACATGGTAACGGGAAGGAAGTAAAACCAGGAGAATATGGAAGTGAATGGGTCAGCTAGACTGGTGCACACACAGTGGAAGAAACAATAAGAGAGACCTTGTCTCAAGCAAAAGTGTAAGGGGAAGATAATCACCCCATAATTGCCCTCAGGCCTCCACACATGAGCTGAGGCACACACATATACGAAACAAACAAATAAAAAAGCCTGGAGTGGATGGAATTGAAGAGAAGGCCCACTGGTGAATGGTGTGTGCTTGACAGCTTGCTGGCCCAAGTTTGATTCCCTAGAATCCCAGGAAAGCTGGCACAAAGTGGCACAAACATCTGTGATGCCAGCTAACTACTACAATGGAAGGCAGAGCCAGGAGAACCTGGTTGCTTGTAGGCCAGATAGACTGGTGCACACACAGAGGCAGAAACAAGAGACACCCTGTCTCAAGTGAAAGGAGAAGGAGCGAAGGAACACCTTGAGGTTGTCCTCAGACTTCCAAATATGTGCCATGGTGCGGGCATACACACATGCATGGCACACACACACACATAAGCACAGCATACACAACAACACGCATGCAACAAAGAAAGACCGAAGTGGTGGTACATACCTATAATCCCAGCACTGGAGGGGTGAAACAGGAGAAACCCCTAGTCTAGACAAACCAGTGCGTTGCAGGGCAGTGTGAGACCCTGTCTTAAATAATAAGAACGACACATAACATCAACCTCTGGCCTCCACATATGTGTAAACAAGTGATCTCACATGTGCTCCCATACACATACAAACGCACATGTATGCATACATGCAATAAATAAATAAAAATTATTAACGTAGTCTTATTCAGAAAGATAAAAGGCATTTGATCAGATTTTCCCTCTCCCCAGAAATTTCAATTAAAGACTTAAGAGTTTTGTATTACATTCAAACATGCAGGGCTAAAGGCATGGCCACAAGAGAGAGGGTGAATTATAATAAATACATTTAGTTTTCCTTTCCATGGAAAGGAGATACAGAATTTATTACAAGGGGAGAGCTAGACTCAACAAACACCAACAAAGCAAAGCCACCTGCTTCCTAGGATGGCTAGCTTCCTTACAGGCAGGCATTAGCTTTCCAGAGAACCTCAGACCTACATGCAGAAAGCAGTCCTCATGGACAGCAGAGAGCTGTGATCAGGGGAAGAGAAAGGTCCATATTTCTCATCGGTACCTGAACCTCTGTCCATAGAATTCCTAGCCTGAAAAGTCAAACCGACACCATTTCGCTCTCTCTTGCTAGCATGAGGATAGAAACAGCTGACACCGGATTCCCATCTCTGAACTTCTTAAACGAACCATCAATAGTGTTCCTCCTTGCCTGTGGGCTACCTCTGAAATTTAGGCAATGGAAGGGGATGCTTCTTTGCAATTAGGTGATGCACGTGGGGCATCCTGAGCAGCAGCACCGAATTCCTGCCTTTTTATTTCCTGGGCTAAAGCTCTTAGGTGCGTCATCTCATGATAAGTTACTACGCCTCATGATCAGCTCTGGGAGACCGAGTCCCTCTGAAAGCTGGGATGGAGAGCAAATCTTTTGCCCCGTGGTCAACCTCCTGAAGCAAAGGCATGAATGTTAAACAGCACTTAGATCAATACAAGCAAATACAGCTCAACTTCACCATTTATTCAGCCATGAGAGATGTCAATAGCTAGATTAAGGTGATCCATCTCTTTGATTTCCTACTGTCTTCTCCCTGACTACACGAGGGCTTTTTTCCTGTATTAAAAGTGTTTGCTTTCTCAACCATAAAAATTCCAATTATTAGTCGGAGTGCTCTGGAGTTAAGTTCTTGCTGGCAAAGGCTGGGGATTACCTGGATCAGTCCCGGGAAGTAGGGGGCAGCAGGCAAGATCATAGGCACGCCGTAAGAATGCAGAAGGACTCCTTGTGACGCCAACATGTTTTAAGTGGAGGTTTTATTCCCTCCGAGGCTGAGCACATCAATAGTCGTGGGGGGGAAGAAAATCTATAGACCAAACTTCTGCCCAACTACAAAGCCGAGAGCCAAATCACTTCTGTCAAGAGCCAAGCGTTCATCCAGCGTGGCGGCAGCGAGAGGGCAAGAGAAAGAAAGCCTGCATCAGCAACTCCTAATGCGAAAGTTTTCTTCCCAGACGAGCAAGGGACGTGGCAGCTGCAGGGTCGAAGCTACCAAAATGGAAGGTGCTATTTTGGGAGCAGCTCACCCAACATGACTAACCAAATACTCTTCATTAATTTAGTTCAGAGGAGAGGGAGAGGGAGAGGGAGAGAGAGAGAGAGAGAGAGAGAGAGAGAGAGAGAGAGAGAGAGAGAGAGAGAGAGAGAGAGAGAGAGAGAAGGAATCCAGCTTGAAGAAAAGCATTTATCCTGAGGAACTGAGTAAAATGTAAGGGATATAGTCTGCATAGGATTTTTCTTTTTAAAGGAGAATAACAAACTGGGAAGTGTTACGTGAGATCGTTATCAGTTACCACTTTTAACTCCAGCCTAGCAGGTTCATGTGGGCATCTAAGAAGGAGGGGGGGAAGCAGTCAATCTAACACTCAGGAGGATCAGGAGTTCAAGGTCACCCTCAGCTATATAGTGAGTTTAAGGCCAGCCTGGGCTCTATGAGAATCTGTCCTTAGTTTCTTCCCACCCTCAACCTCCCTCCAAAATATAAGTAATCTAAGAAAAGTCTGTTTCTCTCCCTTCTTCCTGGCTTGATTTTAATATTTCAGAAAAAAAAACTTGTAAATAACACAAATCCAGCAGCTCATGTTGACACCATACAGGCTCTGCAGATGGTAAATTAGTTCCACTGGTCAGGTTACTTTTTTTTCCTCACATATTTCAGAAGTAGGTTTGATTATTCCCTGGCCCAAAATACTAACAAGGGAAAGTAAGCTCATGTGAGCTAAAAGTTTTGCTCATGATTCTGAAGCCAGTAGGAGGCAGTGCCAAGTCCCCAACACATCCCTGAATCCTTAGGAACCTCAGTACAGTAGGCAGTGCTGTTATCTCTGTGAAAGAATTTTTGCACATCTTTTAAAAAAAGGTCCTATTTATTTATTTATTTATTTATTCATTCATTCATTTATTTATTTTATGTGAGAAAAAGAGAGAACACGGGTATGCTGGGTCCTCTTGCCACTGTAAACAACTCCAGACACACATGCCACTTTGTACATCGGACTTTACATGGATGCTGGGGAACTGAATCCAGGCTGCCAGGATTTGTAAGCAAGTACTTTTAATTGCTGAGCCATCACCCCAGCCCTACATGTCTTTATAAATACATTATTTAGCACTTTTAGATGTGATGTATTACTATGCAGTATATTAAACAGCAGTACAGCCTCAGTCACAGAGATGAAATGCTTATCTGGGGAGATGCTGCACATCGTAAACTTGTTCCAGCATGAAGACCCGTGTTCAGATCTCCAGGATCTATGTAGAAAGCTGAGCACCGTAGCACATGTGTATAGTGTCAGTGCTGGGGAAGCAGAGGCAGGGGAATCTCAGGGATTCACTGGCCGGCTATTCTAGCCAAATTATTTCTTCCCACCCTCACCCCCCCTTAAATATAAGTAATCTAAGAAAGTCTGTTTCTCTCCTTTCTTTCCTGCTTGATTTTAATATTTAAGAAAAATATTCTGGGGCTGGAGAGATGGCTCAGCGGTTAAAGCACTTACCTCCAGTGCCTAAGGCCCTGGGTTCAATTCCCCAGTACCCACATAGACCCACAAGGAGGTGGCCCTGGTGCGCTCTCTCTCTCTCTTTCTCTGCTTGAAAATGAATAAATAAAATATATGTTAAAAAAGAAATAATATTAAAAAAAAAGAAAAATATTCTGAGAACTCCAGACTCAGTGAGAGAGCCTAGCTCTACAATTAAAGAGGAGGGGGTCTGAGGAAGACACCAATGTGAACTTCTTGCCTCTACATGCAAGTACATACAAGCATGAACAGACACACACATACACACACAACAAAATAGAAGGTATCTAATGAACATTTTAAATGGCAGGTGAGAAACACAGCGAAGCAAACACACAATACCTTTCGGTGTTTGAAAATGCCTTCAGAGATGGTTTAGGGTGTGTTCCAAGGTGGTTGAGAATTTCCTAAGGGAGTCCAAGGATTGGGATTACGTTGACTTGGCCATTGTTCCATTTCTTAGCTGTGTGATCTTGAACAAATTCCTTTGCCTCTCTGAACTCCAGCTGAGATGATCAAACTCTGCCCTCACCACACGGTCATGTCATGGCAGGTTGAGGTTTGGTCACTCTATTGTGGAGTGTCCAACATGGGCAGCTAGTTGTCATGGCTTGTTCCTGGCCTTCCTCTGATAGTATGGCTCATCGTGGACCTTACACTCAAGGATGAGATGACACCCACAGTGACATTCTTTAGATTTTCATAACGTGTGCGCATGCTCAGAGTTACACAGCATGCTGGTTTGAAAACGAAATGTCTGCCATAGACTCATGTGTTTGAACACTTGGTGCCCAGCTGTCTAGGAAGGTTGTGGGACTTTGAGGAGTTGGAGCTTTGTTGGAAAACGTGGGTAACTCATGGTGGGTCTCTAGGCTTTATAGCCTGGCTCCACTTCCTGTCAGTTCTCTGTTTCCTGACTATAGATGCAATGTGACCAGCTCTGCTTCTGCCCTGGCCTCTCATGGTGCCTTCCCTGTGGTGATTGGCCCTGCCCTCCTGAACTGTCAGCCTCTTTCCCTCCCTAAGCTGTTTCTGCTCAGGTATTTGATCACAGTAACAAGAGAGTGATGATAACACACAACTTTGAGTGAGTTCACTGCAATCACACCCCAGACTCAGAGATCACCTTCAAATCAAATATCCCTTGCCAGGAACCACCCCTGCCCCTGCAGACAAGACACAAAAATATAGATTTTGTGAAAAGTACAAGAGCCTCGGACATGGCCAAGCATATTCAACTATTGGCTTTTTCTAAACCCAGTGTCAATCCTGCCACATGATTCGATGGCCGAGGTGTTTTTATACTATGCTAATTTTAGTTGCTTGATTGAGCTACATAATTACAATTCTAGATAATGACAGTAGACAGGGGTTGGCTGAGAATTCAATTATTAAAGGCTGAATTTTGGCCATCTTGACAAGGTTTCTCTGTAATTGATTCTCATGCATCAAAGTGGCCACGTTTTACAACCCAGAAAGCTCCCGTAACAGCTGCAGCCTGAGCCTACTCAGCCACCCGACACTGCTTCTAAGTTTAGCATCTGAGCCTGACTTTCAACACTGCGTTCTGAGAAGTGACCAGCGAGGACAGACACATCACCGTGGGAGGGATGTGTTTTCTAGTCAGCTTCCTTTTGGTAATCATGGAAGGGAAGAGCTTAATTGCTTAGATAAGGACAGGGACACACTGAATTGTGGCTTTATAAAATCAAAGTGTCATAACATGGAAAGACCAATGCACCACGAGGTAGGACACTTAATTCAGTCAGAAATTTAGACATTAACCTCTTGATTTCTTTGGTGTAGGAGGATATCTACTTACTTATCATCAAGAAGGGTCAAAAACCAAGCTTGTAATGGAGTCAGTGGGGGAGGAACTTGGGAGGGTGATGAGAGGGAATTTATTATGATGATGATGATATATTGTTTATATGTATAGAGGATGTCAATAAAAAGTTAAAACAAAACCAAGCTTGTTGTGGAGATACTTGGAAACTAGATGCATAAACACAATGGAGATTACATATAAATAAATAGATTAAAGATTACATATAACGGGCTGGAGAGATGGCTCAGCAGTTAAGGCACTTGCCTCCAGTGCCTAAGGCCCTGGGTTCAATTTCCCAGGACCCACATAAGCCAGACCCACAAGGTGGTGGCCCTGGTGCGTTCTCTCTCTCTCTCTCTCTCTCTCTCTCTCTCTCTCTCTCTCTCTTCCTCTCTCTCTGTATCTCTCTGCTTGAAAATGAATAAATAAAATATTTTTAAAAAGATTACATATAAAATGTATATATTATATACATACATAAATAGTACATACAATTTCATTCAAAAGGCTGCATTCCAGTCACAAATAGAAATGAGAAAATGTCATATCCCAGTCACACAATATTTTCTTTTCGATTTTTGAGAACCCTGCCCATTCAGAGGCTCTTACTACTGTTGAATCCTTAGTATTTTTTCACTTCTCTCAAACAAACGTCTAATTGTGTGGTGGGGAGAGGGGGGCTCACCTTGCCTACCAGGGAGCTCAGAGCCAAAAGAGAGGCTCAACTGTATCCATTCTACCACTTTAACTGAATATTTCTATCTGCGTCTTTCTGTCCCTACCACCTCCACTCCCAACTATGGCCACTCTGACTTTTCATTTCTTTACTTTATGTGATTGTCGTTCTTAGGATTTTTGAAACTGTACTAAAGTATCCTTGTTCTAAGCACACCACAATGGGTAAGGCATGGGGATAAATAACCATCATTAAATGAAACCTCTTTTGCTTAACATGGGTTCTGTTTTCCCAAATGGGATGGACCTAGTATGCTATAATTTTATAAAATCATATGCTATGATTTTTTTTTCTTGGATCATTTACTAAAAGGCACACACTACCTTCTGTGTAGCTCCACACTCTCTCCCCAGAGCCTGATTCACCCAGCTCATGGTAAATGATTATCTGCCCAGCATGCAGTATTAAATTAGTGATATAGTACAGGGCCTTCAAATAATAAAACAAGGCATGAAGTAACAAGAGGAGGCAGCTCTGCTCATGAAGTGGGTAACATCTAGACATTGGGACAAAACACACAACCAGAACAGGTGATGGGGTGTGGGGAAGGGCTTATTTTAGCCAACAGTCTCGAGGGGAAGTGTTATCATGGCAGGACAACATGTCAGAGCAGTGGCTGGGCATCACATCTTGCCACAACAGCTGAGAAGCAACAGCAAGAGTGAATTCAGCTCTGGAAAGAGGCAGCTGAACTTTCACACCCCAAGGTCCACTCCCCTTAACACACCTCCTCCAGCAAAGCGCCACCTCCCCAGTTGACACCAGTTAGGAACGGAATATGAGGTTTAATCACAAACACATGAGGCTATGGGGGACATTTCACATTCAGATCACCACAGAGAGTGACCTGGAAACCTAGGCAAATGTCTCAAAACACAATGCATTCCAATGAAGAATTGATTGTCCTGGCCTCCATGGGCAGAGAACGGGAAACTTTCTGAATAAACGCTTAGAATTGGATAATAAATGTTTCCAGTGGGACGAGATAAGGAGAGAGTAAAGAAACGGAAGTGTCAGCTGGATCTCAGGTCAGAGGAGCATCTAGGGAAAACAGTTAATGTCTTATGGATTTGGGAGACCAGTTGAATGAAGAATACCCCGAGGGACCAAATGTAATCCATGAGAGGGAAAATGACAGGATGTCTAATGGTGGCAGTGATGGTAAAAATGCTTGTGCTTTTAAATGGCAGCGTTCACCTGACACTGAGATTTACAATATTTCTTTAAAACTGTTAGATCTAGGCACACTGGGACACATTTCTTTGTTTCAACAATTACTGGCGCCTGCAAAGGGACTGTGGCCTCTGCGGGGGAGGATTTACCTTCAAGATAAATCTAAATACCTCTCGCTGGCATCTCCCCAAAGATGCTGAGGCACAGATATCACAGGTTAACCACTCCAGCACAAGTCATGAAGGAAACAGGACAGGCCTGGATGATAGATGATGACCACCAGAACATGAATCATATGAATCATGCGAACATGCCACACATCTGCAAGAGGTTTTATTCAGCTGCGAGAATAATATGCAGTTTGCAAAAAAATGAGTGAATCTGAAAATTATTCTATTAAGCAAGGTGACACACAGACTCAGAATGACAAAAAATACATTCTCTCTCTCTTTCTCCCTCTCTCTCTTTCTCTCCAGTTTGGATTTTAGTATGTGTGCGTGTATGTGTGTGTGCATGTATGTGTGTATGTATAGTTCATGAAATTAGAAAGGACACCACGAGAAGGGAAAAGAGATGCTGAGGAAAGGGGAGGGGGAGGGCAGGGGTCTACCTAAGACATGACATCACTAGGGAGTCTACTGAGAATGGAAACATACAAGAGGCATGGCACAGGGGAGGGGAAGGGGAAGAGACTCAAGTAAGTCATATTACCTTTGAAAATACTATTAAGAAAGCTAATATTCTGCTAACTTAAAAATAAATTAAAAAAAAAAAACAATGTAGTATATAAGAAAAAAAAGACCGAAGTGTCTCCCTGACCCTGTTGTCGTACAAGTTAAGAATAACTACCTTTCTTATTATCTCTTAGATAGTGATAAACGTGCCTCACGGACAGATTGACACAGATACTGAGTTACTGGCCTGCTTCCAGGCAAAGCCGGCCTAGAGGGAGTCTTGTACTCTATTCAGGGTCCAGTGTGATAGTCCTTATTTTTACCTGCTCAGATTCATGCCTCCACCTTCACATCCTTCCTACAAAATACTTTCATTTTTCTCTGTGCATCGCATACTGGTAACTGCCTTTGCCAAGTTCTGCTACCAGTTTTCATTCAATCTTGCCAGCTATGCAAAGATACCCTCCTTCCCTTCCCTCCTCTTTCCTTTCTTCAGGTTCAATTTGGCTGGCCTAAGTTAAAGTTTATACTTTTTCACAAAGCCCTATCGCTCATCCCAGGGAGAACTAACCACTCGATCGCCTTACTGAGGGAATTATTTTAATACTGTGTTTCTTCCAAGATGATGTCAGGTTGGATTGGAGCTCCACATAGGGGGAGCCCATGAAGAAGGTAGATTGCTTAAAAGAAGAAGGGTGTTCGTTCTTGCCCATCAATGGGTGAACAAAAATGGTGATTAGATGTGGCTGATGAAGCAGCTCAGTGGGTAGAGTGATTGCCTCGCAGGCACTGAGTCCTGGGTTTCATCCCCAGCACTGCATAAGCCCGGTGTGGTGGTTCAGATCTGTAATTCCAGAACTCAGGAGGCAGGAGGATCAGAAGTTTATGGTCATCCTTAGCTACATAGTGAGTTCGAGGTTAGTCTGGAACATATCACAGCCTATCTCAAAAAAAGAAATTGTTGACTAGATACAATAAAATTTCTCACCATACTTTCTAAAACAACATTGTAGTATAAGCATCAAAGAGAGGTTGCAAATCCCCCAGCCAGAAAACCGAGAGCTATATACAAATCCGAAGTCATCTCAAGTGACTTTGCATTACCATTGCAAGGTAGAAAAATCATAAGTTTCAAAACTGGGGAGGCTTGAATTAGATTCTGGCCTGGGAGCCTTTTCAAAGTCAGCTTGAGAGAGAAATACTCAGCTCCCACAGGACACCCATACCTTCTCCCAGGTGTGCCCTATTCGCCACAGGGCTACAACAGGACACCCGTACCTTCTCCAGGTATGCCCTCATCTCCAGGAGGTTCACCAAGGGTCAGTGTATTTTTACTTAATTTTCAAGACATGTATAATGGATATAGGCAAAGCTGTCTTCTGCTGTCTGTCCCTTAGGACAGATCTAGCTCCTCAGTGTTCCAACAGCACCACCACTCTGGCATCTCTGTTGGAATAGTCCCTGGGTCACTCCCCACAGGCCAGCCTGCATGGACATACCCTTCCTTCAACACGAGTCAAGGTGCCAGATCTTCTGGGAAGCCTCCCTGCTTTCTGCTTTCTGCACCACTTAAAATTTATTCAGCTAAGATCCCGAAACATCTCACTTGATTTGTCCCAGCACAGGAGAGATGTGAATGGAATTTTCATCCAGATAAGCCTGCATTTTTGTCTCTTCTTCCCCGTCTTTCCATGACTTGATTTTTCTACCTCTATCCCCATGACCGGGTATACTGAAGACCTGCAAGACATCCATGAGGATTCCCACCATCTCAGGGTGAGAATCCTGTGAATAAAATGAACTGTTTAGACTAGAACAACAATATGTGTGATCTGTCAGTTACTAAGGAGCAGATCACGGCGACCTTTAGAATCTTCGGGAGGACACCATGCCAAGCGAGCACCTGGAATCAGTACATTAAATGTACCCCACCTTCAGACATGTGCTGCAATCCATCCTATGAGGGGAGCAATTCAGCTTGGAAACACTGGATCCACAATGGACCTCAAGATCAAGTTCCTTGCCATGTTATATAATCTGTATTTTATAATTTTCCTGGTGTGTTTGTGCACATACAAGTGTATGTGCTGTATATGCACGAGTGTGTTCATTGTGGTGCATGTATATGTGTGCATGTTGTATGTATGTCCAATGTATGTAGATGTGTGTGGAGTAGAGAAGAAGAATTTATGTGTATTCTCTATCGCTCTTCTGCCTAACATGGTCTTTCACTGGACCTGGAACTCTGCATTTTTGGTTAGAACAGTGTGACAGCTTTGAGTAAATGTCCTCCAATAGAATTTATTATAATTATGTTTATTAAATTGTTAATTGTCTCCAGGCTTCTGGCTGGAGGAAGTGTCACTTTGGCCTAGCCTCCTGGGGACTGGCCCTTTCTAAATTGGATGCAAAATACTAGGGATAGATATGCAAAAGAAAAGCCAGAACCCGGGGTCTGGCAGTTCTGCATTTTGTGAATTACAGTGTTACAGTGTGCTTGCTTGCTTGAGGTGCTGGTGGTGGTTTTTCTCTCTCTGCTTGGATCTGTGAAAGGGGGCCAGCCTTTTTTCCTTAACATTCCCTGGATCTGTTAGTTCAATAATAAATACTTTCCTCCCCAAAATTGTGCCTGGTTTGGAGATTCATCCCAGCAACGTGTGGCTATGACAAACAGTTTACCAGAGAGCCCCAGAAATCCTCCTCTTTGCCTCTGCCAGCACTGGGATTATGGGCATGTGTAGCTGCACCTTACTTTTTATATGGATGCTGGGGCTCAAACTCAGGCCCTTGTCAAGCACTCTGAGCCATGTTTTCAGCTGTCCCCTTTGTATTCCTGAATGACAAGGACCCAAAGACCAACAGGATAATATGGAGAAAAGAGGACAAGCTCTCCATGAGGACTGACAGCATTGTACCTGAGCCTTGATCTGGAAAAGAGACTAGTGTGAAGACTATGGGACAATGTGCCACCTGCTCTAGTCATGATGCCACACCTCCCAAGGGGTTCTGAAGATACACAGAGAACATTCCAGAAACCCGAGTCCCCCCAGCGATGCACACAGCACAGAGCTGCTCTTGCTTCATTAAGCACTTCCTGACCTGCTTCTCCTCTGGAAGCCAGACTGACTGGCTGAGTGAGCAAATCCAAGACTAGCATCCATCCCCCAGATATCATCCCCAGTGCTTAAGGAACCAACCTCTGACCTGTTTGGGGATAAATGGAACTGGGTTGGAGAATAAGTTGACCTTGCTCAAGGCAAACAAGTACTTCCTGAGAACAGACCATGTGTGGAGGAGTGACTAATCAGCTGCACCCTAGAATTTCCTCTGTGCCCTCCCCACATCCCCTGCTCCTGCCTTCTGTGCCTCAGGTGCCAGGAGGAGCCAGCCACAGAGAACACTCCAAATTGCACGCGTCTCCTGTGCATGGAACAAAGCATTTCTGTCTCAGCTGTACGCTGCTGCTGGATGGGCTTTGTGTGCTCGGATTCCTACTTAGAAACACAGGGTCTGGACTGGGACTCCCAAAGAACAGCCTGTGGGCCAGGCCTCCTTGATACTTCGTTGTTGAAAGAATCCCACTGTCAACGAAGTTGGAAGATTTAGTGCGCTTACATTCTCATTCTCTTTCTATTTTTCTCCTTCCTGAAATTTACAAAAAAAAAAAAAAACACCCAAGCAGTCCTTAAAGGAAGAAAAACTACTAGATCTTGTTCATTCCCAGCTTCTGAATGGATCTCATGGCCAACATGCCATTCTCTCTCCACCTATCCACCAATCCATTGGCCAATCCTTTCACAGGGCTCTCTTGCCATCGCTCTATTCACCCACCTATCACCCACTCACCTGTCATCCGTCCATCCATCCATCCATCCATCCATCCATCCATCCATCATTGATCTGTTACTGACCTATCATTTATCCATCCACCTATTCATTCACCCACCAATCCATCTATCTACCCATTCGCATGCTTATCTATCCATTAACCTATCCACACCCTCATCTATCGATCAATCACTCAACCACTCATATATCACCCATCCATCTATCCATCCATCCATCATGGATCAACTACATCCATCCAAACATCCACCAATCTACCTACCCACCAATGCCAATATGTCATCCACTCACCTACCTATAAACACATCTACTTATCCATGTACCCATTCATACAAAAATTCATCTGTTTACCTATTCAATCCTTTTATATACACATCCACTCACTCATGCATCTATTTAACCATCTACCCATCCACACACTCATCCATCCATCCATCTACCCATCCTATTTTCTTCTCTATCTAACCATTTGTTTTTATTTATTTTATTTTTATTTTTTTAATATTTTATTTATTTATTTGAAAGAAGAGAGAGGGAGGGGGAGAGAGAGAGAGAGAGAGAGAGAGAGAGAGAGAGAGAGAGAGAGAGAGAGAGAGAGAATGGGCACGCCAGAGCCTCCAGCCACTGCAGATGAGTTCCAGACACATGCACCCTCTTGTGTATCTGGCTTTACATGGGCACTGGGGAATCAAACTCAGGTCCTTCTGCATTGCAGGCAAGCACTTTAACTGCTAAGCCATCTCTTCAGCCCCTAACCATTTGTTTTTAATTGATGCTATGCGGTGTTTGATCTCTTGCTTTCAATTCCTTGCTCCTTTCTTCATCTTCCTGGCCTTCACCATCACTCTCCCCATTGCTACGGTGCATCTAGTATGTACTGTGTGCCCGACCTTTCCCTCCTGTCATGCAACTATCATCGCAATCCTTCCTCCTCATTCCAAAGAAGTGCATTCTGCTAGAGTAACTGCAATTCTAACTGTTTTCTTAACCATAGAGGGGCATGAATTGGCTAAGGCATATAATCAGCCCATGGCAGAGATAAACCCTGAAATTAATGACAGACCCATGTCCTCACTGCCATGAGCAGTGACTACAAAAAAAAAAAACTTTTTTGGCATAAAAACCCATTAATATTCTGAGAACTTTTGGGCTGAACCAGACTAAACCTAACCAGCCTCTTTTCCTCCTTGGCCTGGCTTCTCACCCAACCTCATCCACTCTGATGGAGATCAGAGGTGAACCATTGGTGTGGAGCAGACAGATGTGATCAGTTCTTGAAGACAAGCTGACCTGTACCATTCCACCGAGTAGTCTGATGTCAGAAATACCTGGCTAAGAAAAGGAAGACCAAGGCACCTAGAAACAAACTAATCCTATGGGAACAGCAGGAAACTGTTACCATGGGAGGTGACAATGGAGTGACAATCAGGAGAAGGAAAGTCAAGAAGAGAATCCTTTCAAGTGTGTCCAACCTGTGATCCAAGGTCCAGCTCATTTAGCCCATGCTATGAATGTGGCTACAACACAAAATTGTAAGCTATTTAAAACATTATGAGATTTTCTTTGTGATTTTTTTTTTTGGTGTAATTTGATCATGCAGGTCTTGAGTGTGAGTTTTGTAGGTGACAGTTTCCTGTCACAATATCAAGCAAAATAAATGTGCATATGTACTCCTAAACCTCAGGCCATGGGTAGGACACTCCTGGTCATTTGTGGCCTGGGAGCTTTCTTTCTTGGTGGGTGTGAAATATCATGTCCATTTCCAAGACTTGTTTTCCTCATAATAATTCTTCTTCTGGTGTTGGATAATGCTTCCTTTTAATTTTGGATGCATGGATCACTCTGACAATTTAATCCTAGTCCCAGAAAATCACACATCACCCACAAAATAATCCATGCCATTGCAGAGATATCCACTCTGAAATTCACCTCTCGATACCATAGGGACATTTAAATCAAAATCAGATTTGGCAGTACAAAGCTAATAATAAGTAACAACATAATCTTTAGAAAGGCCAGGCATATATAACATGGAACTTGCACAGTGAGGCTCAAACAGTCATCTTCTTCTGTGATACCCAGCTGAGGGGCTGATGCACATCTGCCACTCAGAAGACCCACCTCGACCTTGGCAGGTTTGCAAGGCACTGAGAAGGTCAGGTAAATTGAGGAGGTATAAAGGCATCACATGATGTAAAACTAAGTCGTCACTATCAAGTTCAAAAGCACCTCATTAGCCCTTATGCCTGACAGCCAATGATTGCTTCAGAGCAGGACATGGCTTATCTTGCCTAGAATTTTGCCTACAGCCTTTGGGCTGGAAGAAAAACAGTCCCCTCAAACCAAAGAACAGAGGTTGGGCAGTTGACTTGTGGGTAAAGTGTTTGCCTAGTTAGAAAGAGGACCTGAGTCTGATCCCCAGAACCCATAAAAAATGCCCAGGCATAGTGGTGGGCACCTGTAATCTCAGAGCTGGGGAGGTGGAGACAGGAGTATCTTTAGGATAACTAGCTAGTCATCCAGTGAAGCCTAATTGGTGAGCTCCTGGCCAATGAGAGACCCTCCCTGTCTCAAATCTCAATAAAGGTGGATGTCATCCTTAAGGATGACACGGAGGTAGTCTTCTTGTCTCCACACATGTGTACACATGTTGAAAAACAACTGAATTCCCATGCATGCACCTGCACACACGAATACACACATAAAAGAGCAGATAACAGGTCTCCTAGGAACACTCCTGGCAGAGTTAAGAGAGGGTGCAAGGTAAAATATAGACCTGCGCTCTCATTCCATACACTCTGGCCTGGCAGACAAGACAGAGAAGCCAGGGACCACACTGTCCCAGGCTGGGTTGCTCAGTGCTTCATCCAAAGATTAGCTTGAACAGCTGACAGTGGCAGGATGTTTTCCCCACAATGTCACGGCCAGGCAGCTGGTGGCAACCAAGAGCCTCTGACAGGTGGGATTCCAAATTCCAAGATTAGCAGTGTCCTTCTGGGTCATGCTGGGGACATCAAAAACAGAACTATCCAGAGTGACCTCATTTCCTTTAAGGTTCTTTCATTACAATCTATTTTTAGATCCTTTTGAACAAGCTACAGACAGCGTCTATTATTTGCCAGAGACCTCCTAACTTCAGTGTTTATTATCTCATTTAATCTTAATAAGAATCCCATAAGCTAAATCTTGGTACGGACCCTATGTAACTAATAGGAACGGTGATGTACAGAGAGGTTACATAACTTTCCCAAGACCACACAGCTAATAAATGCTAAATATCTCCCCAGAGTCAGATTCATAATTCCTTACTTAGAAATTTTTACAAAAAGGTTACATTTTTAAAGATAATATGTATTTCCTTGGGCCTCCAATTTACTGATATAAAACAAACAATTTCTTTTTATTCTAGCAATGATTGACCAACTCAAGGGCTGGAGTCATAACAAGTTAGGGATCAAGTACTGGCTCTAATAATTTCTGGCTGTGTTGCCTAGAGCAAATGATACTGTCTGAACCTCAATTAATTATCTTATAAATTTAGGACAACAATACTGTCCTCACAGGGTTATTTGTAGAGAGGACTCTAAATAACATAGCAATGCACTTAAACTTCCCTGGGCTTCACTCAAAGTATATGAGCTCTATTCCTAGTGCTTTGAGTCCTAGTATGACCATGTCTGTTCACATCCCATGTAGAACACTGGGCATTGAAGTGATTACTTTCTATGAGTGGACCTCTAGCTACCCACTTTCAGGAATCAGTAAAGACCCATTTTTTTTAAAAAAAAGTTTGAACTGAATTCCTTCTCTCATAACTTTAGAGATTCTGGATATCAGAAAGATCAATAAAAAATAGCACTTATCTACAAAGTGGAAGTCCTTTTTTTTTTTGCTTTTGCTTATTGTTTTTGACACAGACTTTTCTGTTTTGTAAAGTCTCATTTACAAAGTCTCAAAGTGTTAGTTTAGGATAGTCTTGAACTTGAGATCTTTCTGCTTCCTGCTGCTGAGTGCTAGGATTATAGATTCCTGCCACCACCCCTGGCTCAAAAGAAAAAAAAATACTTGTATACAGCTCACTGTGTACTAAATACAATTCTCTCCCCCTTAATGGCATCATTGGTACTCACAGTAGACACATGCTAGATTGAGGACATTGGAACCTCAGTGAGCTTCGAGTGACAAGTCCAGTTGGCAAAGCCACACCTGCATGATCCCAAGCCCTCTCTCCCTTCCTCTATGTGCCGAGCATTACCAGGGATGTTGGGAGAGCTGGAGTGTGAAGAATTCTCAGAGCCACTAAGGAACTCAGGTGTACATAGTGAACCTCGCTCTCCTGTCCAAACCTTCTAAGAGTCCCCAGAAATGCCTTGAGGGTAGTGAACAGTAATTCCACAATGTCTTTCCAGAGAAACTGTGCTGCTGCAGAGCACAGCTATGCCAAGCAGACTGTATGATCTCCAAACTATGCGTCCCTGGCATACAAGATACTGACCTGAAACCATCCGCCCACTAGCCCGTCTCCTTTCTAAAACAATGCTGGCAGAAGAGACTTGCTCGTCCCTTCGACGAATGCCTGGAAAGGCCTTGGCTGGCTCGGTTCTGCTGTTTCTGTAGCTCTGGCACATCCGAACTCAGCACCGCAGCATTCCAGAGCATGCTTCTGTATCTGTTTATACCCCCCAGACCCACCCCAGACAATACTGCGTGCAGCTCAGGGTGGAAATTCACACAGTCCAAGGCAGCCATTTGTTTTAGGATTACCATACAGATCTCACTTCCTTGGGGACTCCATGGCTGGCCTCAAAGATGAATGCTCCTTTTAGGACCAAAATAGAACAAAAGGACAAAAGGGAACTGAAGGATTTAAAATTAAGATTAAAAAAGGAAAGAAAAAAAATAAAAGCCCTTGGTCCTGGTGTGGCTTGCTTTGACTGCCCAAAACTCATCAGAGATGTCCAACGTTGAGTGTCGTTGGTCCCCATATGCTTCTGTCCTCCCGCTGGGACCCAACATTTGCCTGTGCTTTTTATCATTCTCGATAGCAGTGTGTTCATCTGCCTGCCTCGCTAAGCAGCCCTCAGTGTTATTTTTGTAATGACTTGGAGTTTTTTTTCATGTTGCACTCTGCCAGAACTCCAGTTCACACACACCTGTTCTACACAGAACACATGGAGAGAGCGGGCTGGGGCTGGTGGTACAGGAAAAGGCGGGGGAGATCTTCCCTGCCTGTTAGGAAAAGCCAGATGCAAGAGAAAAGATGACCAGAAGTCACAAGGCACCTGGCTTTGTTTTAAGGATGTACTCAGTGCCAGCA
>PVHP010014516.1:7303-39094 GCA_004024765.1 Zapus hudsonius | reverse complement strand
GTATCTTGGTTGTTAGGCACTTGCCTTTTCTACTTAAATTTGAAAAGCTGGTTGTTATGTTATCTATCCTCCTAATCTTATTTGATTGGAATTTGATTGGAATGGCAGTGAATCTGTATTTTACTTTTATAAGAATGAAATTTGTTATTTAGTACTGTGAATCTTTTTTATTTTATGTTTATATTTGTATTTATTTTTTGGGTTGTTGAGATAGGGTCTCACTCTAGCCCAGGATGACCTGGTATTCACTATGTAGTCTCAGGGTGGACTTGAACTCCTACCTCTGCCTCCGGAGTGCTGGGATTAAAGGCATGTGCCACCACGCCCGGCTACTATTAATTTTTTTTAACATTTTTTTATTTATTTGACAGAGAAAGAGAGAGAGAGAGAGAGAGAGAGAGAGAGAGAGAGAGAGAGAGAGAGAGAGAGAGAGAGAATATGGCCATGTTAGGGCCTCCAGCCACTACAAGCTCCAGACACATGCACCTTGTGCATCAGGCTTTACACTCTGGTCTTTCTGCTTTGCAGGCAAACACCTTAACTGCTGAGCCATCTCTTCAGCCCCTATTAAATTTTCAGTAGTCTTCGATGTTCATAAAATTTGGAGCTTTGACAGTTGAACAGAATTTCATTTTAGCTAAGTGTAATTAACAGCCATCAAGTAAAATTATTTTAAAATATAAAACCTCATGAGTCCTATTTTATTTAAGGTAAACCAGACTAAAAATCAACTGCCTGAAAATATTTTCCAAATAGACATGCTCTCAGGCTGGCTCAATTTTTTTGGAGAAGCATATAGAAGATCCTCTTATAAAGATGACTTGGTAAGTATAACACATTTTTAAAGGTGGAAATAAATAATCATTTAGTTAAAGTGGACATTTTTGCTTTAACTTTACCATGAGTTTCCAAAAATCCTAGTACTTAGCTAAATTTTGCAATCGAAGTATCAGGTCTTAGGAAAAAGTAAGACTCAAAAATGTGTGCAGTTTTGTAGCTAAAGCAATGCAGACAAGTGACTGGTACCTGGAAGAAAACTTGGATGAACTAGAAAAGCAGGTCCATGAAAGTTTAGAAAGCTGCATAAAAAGCACACCAGGCATGGTGGCACACACCTTTAATCTCAGCACAGGATGCTGAGGTAGAAGGATTGCTGTGAGTTCAGGCCAGCCTGGGCTACAGAGTGAAGAAACCCGGCTTCAAAATAACAAAACACACAAAAAAACATAAAAAATAAAAGGTAGAACTCTGTTCTCTAAGTAGAGATGGTCTCATAGAATGAAGACATCATAGATGGCAACTCTGGTGCCCTGGAAGTGGTCATAGAAGGACCCATGACTTACCAGATACCAAGAGGGAGCTGGAAAGGGTCCTGATAAAGACATTCCATTTTTATTTTCTTAAAGTACAGCTAGGGGGTCCTGTAAGGATAGTAGCTGACCTGAGCGTTTTCCCTTTCCTGGAAAATACACTGAAAGCTAGAATGTGTCTCCACATTCATCATTCTCATTTACCAAATGTATTGGAACTAATTCACTTTACAAAAACTGTTTTTTAACAGAACAGACCTTTTAGTTAAATTTGAAATTAAATGAGCATAGGTTTATATATCTTAAGCTGATAAGTGTTAAGCACATTTTTTTAAATTTTATTTTTATTTTTTATTTTTATTTTTTTTATTGACCATAATGAGTTACATTGTTTAGTGGGCCAACAATGAGTTGTTAACCCCAATTCCTCAATGCCCCCCCTCCCCATCCCCAGTCAGCTGGGTATCCTCCTCCGTGGGCCGTCTGTATCAGTCTTTGTGGTAGGGGACCATGGATAACCCAGTCTTCAGCCGGGTTCTCATGACCCAAGTATGTTGTTACTGAGGGGGTTGCCAAGTCTCTGATATTCTCCCCACCACGGCTCTCACAATCTTTCCGCCCCCTCTTCCGCTCAGTTCCCTGAGTCCTGGTGGGTGAGTGTCAAGGCTTCTTTAATGTTGTGAGCTTAGGGGTTTTTGTGTCGAGATTCGTTGGTTTCTGACTCACTGGCTTATCGTTTGTTGATTGAATGGCTATGGCTGTGGGTCCCTTGTTCATCCAATCATTCTCTGCAGGGTTCCATATGGATCCTCCACCGTATGACTGTGGTGGTGGCTCATCTCTTGCCAGGATCTCAGCTTTCTGCCTGAGGTCGGTTGGTAGGGTTATATGGGCCACAGCTCTCTCACTGTATCCTGAAAAATACAATCTCCATCAGAGAATGAGATGAGTATGAAATATACACCATTCTGGATTATCTAGCTTCTATTTTTAGTAGCCTCCCCGTCAGTTGCTCGCATAGTGCATCTTTTCTTGGGAGCCCAAGAGTATGGGATCCGGTGCATATCACCCTGAATCCCCAGTTCCAATCAAGGGTTCCCCCTCACTGAGTGGAATATTTGGCCAAATTTAATAGCTGTTGATTGTCTCCCCCAGGCCCAGGCTCCTCCATTGCACAAGTGCTCCTTTCTTGGTTTGCTTTTCTCTCCCGGTAGGAGGTGTGGTCAACCTACTCATGGCCACAGAATGTGTTTCATGCCAGTGGTCTGTTTACTCCAGCTGTCGTTGGCAGCCTGTGTAGTGCCTTCCAGCACTGCACTAACTACCATCTGGGGGCTGGTTACCATTCCAGACCTCGAAGGGTCTCTGGATGCTGAACGATGGCATTCTGTGGTTTCTTCAGCAATAGGGTTTTTCCTCAGGCCTGGGGAAAGCACTTTTTTTTTTTTTTTTTTTTTACTAAACGTACTATTGACCACCAATTTGCATTGCTTTGGCTGTAAATACTGAAATCTTAAATGGAAAGGGCATTAAAGTCATAGGGTAGATATGAAACGTCTCTGTTCTTCAGTGAGCTATAATTCTCATTATTTTCCTTTTTAGGACACCTCAGCAAATACAAAGCATCAAGTCATATTCAGTCATTTTCCATTCATCCTTAATAGTCTGTCAAAAATTAAACTACTCTATGCAGACTCACTTCTAAAAGCACAGGTATGTATGCATCATCAGTTTTCATTAACATATCTAACATAATGAAAGTCTTGAGTATGCAGTATTTGGGGGTGGCAAGGGAGCCACCTAGCAATTGTTATGTTCAAAGATCTTAACACTCCATTGAAGAAGGCCAGACAAAATGAAAAGATACATAGCAGGAATAGAGGTGGTAAACAGTTCTTGAAATTAGGATCCCCATAAACTGCTGGTTTTGGATGGTGCCAAAATTAAGTTTTGTAAAAGTCACCCCTTTTCAACATACTTTCGCCAGCTGAGGTGGCCCTATTTGTCATAATATATTCAAAGTAGTTTGAAGCTTAATATCAGGCAATTTAAAATGTCAGCTGAGAGTGGTGAGGTACTCCTGTAAAACCCAGCATTTGATAGGAAGAGAAGGAATATTAGGAATTCAGAACCATCCACAGTATGTTCCATGGGAGCTGCATGGTGACTCATACCTTTAATCCTAGCACTCTGGAGGCTGAGAGGAAAATCTCCATGAGACTGAGGCCAGTTTAGGCTAGAAAGTCAGACCCTGCCTCAAAATGTGCTCCCTCCTGCAATACACACACATGCACACACATGGAAAGAGGAGGGGTTAAAGGAAGAAGGAGAAAAGGGGCAGGGAAAGCCTAGAAAATTGGGGTAAACTATAGGCATAGATAGGCAAATCCATACCTCATTAATATTTTATAAATATTAAATTGGTTAATATAGGTAAGCCACTTTAAAATAGAGCCTGCTGGGGGGAATTGGGGATAACAACTCATTGTTTGCCCACTAAATGTTGTAACTCATTATGGACAATAAATTAAAAAAATAAAATTAAAAAAAAGCTAAAAAAATAAACAAAAAAAATAGAGCCTGCTGGGCTGGAGAGATGGCTCAGCGGTTAAGGCACTTGCCTCCAGTGCCTCAGGCCCAGGGTTCAATTCCCCAGTACCCACATATGCCAGACCCACAAGGTTGTGGCCCTGGTGTGCTCTCTCTCTCTCTCTCTCTCTCTCTCTCCTTCTCTCTCTCTCCCTCTCTCTTTCTCTCTATCTCTGCTTGAAAATGAATAAATAAAATAAAATATTTTTAAAAAGAATAAGCAATCTTTTAAAAAAATTTTTAAAAAATAGAGCCTGCCATAAAGTAAATATTCACAAGTATTAGTGGTTATTATCACCTGTTCTTACATATGCAGGCATATACATAATATACAAATAAATGTCCTTAGAGTAGGTAACTTCACATAATGCATTTATAAAAAATAAGAATTTGAGTATGTCCATTAATGAAATATGTAACAAGGGAAAATGGAAAGAAAAAAAGATTTTGGAACTTATTCTCCCTTGATTTTACATAAGCTTTTAATGATATTTATATAATTGGTAAATAGAATTTTTGGTCTTTGCTGTGCTAGTAACTGCAGATTTCAGTGACAAAACTGCTATTTTATTTCAGATTAGACATTCATTTCTCTCCTCCTCTTTCTTCCTCTTCTCTGCCTTTCTCCCCTATACCCTTTTCTTGTCCTTATATTAACTTCCTGGGTAAAGGGCCTTCTTTGTGCAGCAGCCTCCTTCCTCTCTAAACATCTAAACTTCTCTTCTGAATAAAAATATTATGTGGAAATGCTCTGTCTCCTAGCCTTTGGTGATAATTACCTTCTGTAACATGCATAATTTGTTCAACTAGTCCAATAAAACCTAGGATTTGTCACTTTCCTGCTTATCCAAGTTCATTCTCTAGGTGACATCTTTTCTTTTCCTTGCTGAGAATGAGTGCTCAATAGTCATTTACTTCCAGGGGTATGTATGTAAGACTATTCTCATAAACACAAAGTGCCTTATGAAAAGAGCTGTTTGATTCCATTTGATAAATTCTTATTTGAAGAAAGAAAATGGGAAAATGATGAAACATTTTTGTTTTCATAGGAGAGAAAAGTTCAAATTTCCATGAGATTGGCAGGAATTTTCCAACAAGAACAGGCTGACTATGCCTTGACACCCACCTTTAACCTCAGAGTCCGAAGGAAACACTTGATTGAGGATGTTCTGAATCAGCTACATCAAGCTGAAAATGAAGACTTGAGGAGGGAGTTATGGGTAAAGTGTATCATTCTCATTTAATGTTATTGTGGGGAGAAGAAAATTAAAAGGGAGGAGCAAAAATCATAAAGGAAGTAAATGATCTCCCTTTGTCACAAAGGTAGTCTGTTTGGGACTTTCTCTGATTCCCTAGTTTACCTTTGAATTTCAAGTGGTAGCTGTGGTACTTCCTTAATGTGCTTGGGCCAAAGCAGCAAGTACCCCCCAACCCAAGTAGGTGGCTGGTCCTGTATTAGCCCTGTGCAGCCTCATCTTCCCCAAGGCCTCACCCAGCCTGGCTAGTCACTTAGTAAGTACATACAGAGAGTTAGGGTATGTTTCTGCTGGTGGAGGTACTCATATTGCTTTGTGAAAGAAGGAATTTGTTCTTTATTGAACACAAAGATTTTAGGGGAATAAAATTTTATATGTAACTATGTACTGAACATTTAGAGACAATTTTGGCTTAAGTATACTATATAATCTTTCTAGTAGGGATTTGAGACAGAATAGTAATAAGATGTAGATTATCAAATGCCTTCCTGTGTCAAGAACTGTTATCAGTTCTTTATACTTTTCAGTTTTCCCTCATCTTACAGATGGGGAGACTAAAGTACAGGTAACTTGTGTAACCAAAGATAACACATCTGGTATCAGAGCCAAGACTTGGATCCAACTACCAGGTCCTGACTTCCCACCTAAAGAGACCCTGAGTTAGCACTTTTCTATTTTTAAATTCAGATAACACTGAGCTGACCATTTCTTTTTAACTTAGTGTGAACCATTTCACATAAGCGAATTCATTCCATCTTTTGAATGAGTGTGTGGGAAACTGGCTTTGTGAGACTAGCAGCTTGTCCTTAGTAAGGGGAATAGTGAGGATTTGACACCAGGTCTTACTGCAGAGATTTAAGTATTTTACTAAGGCTTAAAACTTAGTATCTCTGGGGGATGGAAGAGGCAGGCACCCAAATAAAATAGGTAGAGAAGCTTTTTGGGGTGCTAGTGAAATATACGGGTGAAATGTTGAGCAGACCTTTGGAAACAAACCGATTGGGAGAGAAAATATAATGTATCTGAAGATGAGACACCTGCAAGTAATAACCAAAGTTTATAAAGAAAAAGCAAGCTGGGTATGGTAGGTGTACGCCTTTAATTCCAGCACTCGGGAGGAGGTAGGAGGATCACCAGCCTGGGACTACTATATAATTCCACGTCAGCCTGGGCTCCTTAAAAACCAAAGAAAGAAAAGGAAAAACATCTGGAGAAAGAGCAGAAAGAAGAAAGAGAACTATCAGGATAGAGCAGCCAGCAGGGAAAAGGTAGAAATCATAACCTTAAGAGTGTTTCATAAAAGAAAGGGAGAGAGAAAAAAGGAGCTGGTGTACACTCAGGAGGCTGAGGGTCAAGGCTATAGAATGAGTTTCAGTTCAGCCTGGGCTAAAGTGAGACCCTGGGGGGAGGGGGGAAGTGGGGAGAAAAAGGAGTAGCTAATCATGACAGTGTATACCTGTAAAACCAGCACTTGGGAGGCAAGAGACAGGAGGATATGGAGTTCAAGGTCATCCTCAGCTACATAGTAAATTTGAGGCTAAAATGAGCCCTTGTCTAATAAAGGGGGGAGGGGAGAAAAAGAAGAAGAAGGTGCATCCCAAAAGCTACAATGTGTTAACAAAATCAGGGGTATAAGATGGATTCAGAAGTTCCTAGTCCTCTGGGACCTTGTAAATAGGGAAGGGAGTTTACAGTCAGTCTGCACTCCTGAAGCTGGGCATCCTAGAGTAGCAAGCAGCTCATTGTTCGTCTGCATTGATAATGTGCCAAACTTTTTTTTTCTTCTAATTTTGTTTTTGGGGTATTCCTTTTTAATTTTTTTATGGTGGGTCTCACTGTAGCCCAGGCTGGCCTCAAACTCACAGTGATCCTCCTATCTCTGCCTCCAGAGTGCTGAAATTAAAGGCCTGCACCACCATGCTGGGCTCTTTTCTAATTTTGAAAAGAATTCAAAGGATTACCAGAAGGAAGAGTCAGAATGGAAAGGGAGGTGACTGGAGGAGCAAAGACCTGATGTGTGCTGTGGTTTTTGAAGTTTTTGAAAATCCTGATACTCATGATTTCTGGGTGGTTTTTTTCTTTATATTTAATGGAGCTATCTGGTAGCTATAATGATGCCATTTGAGGTGCTGGGAAGATGACTCAGTGGTTAAGTACTTGTTTGCAAAGCAGCACATATGTCTGGGTTCATTTGCAGTGGCAAGAGACCCTGGCACATCAACACACACACCCAGGTGTACATAAATAGATCTTATAAGAAGATATCAGTTGAGGTCAGTTGAGTGACTGAAAGCCTCAGGCTCTAGGATAGGACAGCTATAGCATTAAATCTAGAGTATTCCACCTGGGAAAGTTCGTTAAATTCTCAAAGTCTCATTAGCCTGATAGAATTAATTGTGATATTATTTATAATAAGTAAAGATATACCTACCAAAATCTTGAGTCCAAAATTCTCTGTATTACCATTAAAGGAGAGGTTTTTCTACACAGCAGTATGAGATCTGAAAGTGATGAGGTATTTTGCTCTTGTTTCTTCAGGTTTCATTTAGTGGAGAAAATGGATATAGCATGGGAGGAGTGAGGGCAGAGTTCTTCTACTATCTGTTTCAGGAAATGGCCAAGCCAGAATATGAGATGTTCACATACCCTGAAGAGGCTTCCTGCATGTGGTTTCCTATCAAGGTAAGTCCTCTTTCTTTTTGTTTATGGGTTATATGCCCTAGAAAATTAGGTTGCTTCATACTGGGAGAGAAGTTCTTGATATGACTGAGATCTTCAATATATTTATTGGGGTTGTTTGCTTTTCTTCCAGATGTGGTCTCACTATAGCCCAGGCTGACCTGGCACTCACTCTGTAGTCCCAGGCTGGCCTCAGACTCATGGCAGTTCAACCTCTGCCTCCCAAGTGCTGGGATTAAAGGCCTGTGCCATCATGCCCTGCTGACCTTCAGTTTTAATAAGGTGAAAATATCACCTTTATTTAAAATAGAGTTCCTGGGGCTGGAGAGATGGCTCAGTGGTTGAAGGTACTTGCCTGCAAGGCCTGAAGGCCTGGGTTCAGTTCCTCAGTACCCAGGTAAAGCCAGATACACAAAGTGGTGCATGTATCTGGAGTTCGTTTGCAGTGGCAATAGGCCCTGGTGTGCCCATTCTCATTCTCTCTCTCCGTCTCTTTACTTGAAAATAAATAAGTAAAATAGTCAGGTGTGGCAAAGGCCTTTAATCCCAGCACTTGGAAGGATTGATGTGGGTTTGAGGGCAGCCTGGAACTACAAAGTAAGTTCCAGGTTAGCTTGGGCTAGAGTGAGACCTTACCTCAAAAAAAAAACAAAAAAAAAAACCACCCACCATGACTCAGGGAACTGAGCGGAAAAGGGGACGGAAAGATTGTAAGAGTCATGGTGGGGGAGAATATCCAGAGACATTGCCCACCTCAGTAACAACATACAAAGGGGGGTGTAACCGGGTTGACTCCTAGGCTATCCATAGCCCCCTACCCCATGGACTGATCCAGTTTGCCCACGGAGGAAGAAATGCAACTGACTGGGCACAGGGAAGAGGGAAATAGGGGAATGGGAGACATCAACACGTTAATCCCTTATTAAGTGTATCTAAGTATGGATAACAAAATTTAAAAAAACAGACTATATATTATTTATTTATTTATTTATTATTTATTTATTTATTTGGGGCTAGAGAGATGGCTCATTTGGCTGCAAAGCCTAACAACCTGAGTTAGATTCTCCAGTACTCACATAAAGCCAGAAGCACAGTGGTGCTTGTATCTGGAGTTTGCAGTGGCTGGAGGTCCTGGCATGCCTATTCTCTCTCTCTCTCTCTCTCTCTCTCTCTCTCTCTCTCTCTCTCTCTCTCTCTCTCTCTCTCTCTCTCTCTCTCTCTCTCATCTATAGTGAGACCCTAATTCAAAAAACAAATAAATAGGAGTTTCTTTTCTTTGGTTCCTATGTCTGTCCACATGAGAACTTAAGCAGTATGTGGTTTTGACCATGTGTAGAATGAATGTGTATCTGAAAATGAACTCTTCCTTTCTCAAGCATCTGTTCTTTGTTTCTGTTGTTTTTCAATGGATTTGAAGACAATGGCCATGGAAAAGAAATAAAACTAGTTTAAGGACTGGGGAGATGGAGATGGTTCAGTGGTTAAAGGCATTGCTTCAAGCAGAGCCAGGCTGGATTCAATTCTCTAGCTACCATGTAAAGCCAGGTGTGTGTTTTTTCCAATGGCAAGAGACCCTAGTGTGTTCATATATACATGCAAGCAAATAAATTTTAAAAATCACTTTGCTACTTTTGCAGTACTGAGAATTGAATTGAACTTAGGACCTCATACAAGCTGGGCAAGCACTATCCTACTAAGCTACATCCCCAACACCAAATTAAACTTTAAAAAACTAGTTTATAAGTGAAATGGGGAATCTCTCTCTTTTTCTTTCTCTCTCCATAAATAAACAAATAATTTTTAAAACTGTTTTACACGGCTTACTGAATCTGGTATATCTTTACATTTTTAATAATCAAAACTGGCAAGAACTTAAAATTTATTTAATGCAAATATAAACTCTATCTCAGGAATCTCAGGATTTGTTCATTTTTTATTGGCAAATTGATTTTGTGAAAGAGGAAGAAAAGATTCATTTAATAAAAACATTACATTAAGTGGGGCATGGTGGTGAATACCTTTAATCCCAGCACTCAGAAGGCAGGAATAGGAGGATCAGTATGGATTCTAGGCTAGCCTGGCACTCCAGAGTGAGTTCTAGGTCAAACTGGGCTAGAGTGAGACCCTGCCTTGGAAAAAATTAATTACATTGTAGTGATATAAATTCGTAATACTTTCCCACTATTTTTCTCTTTTCAGCCTAAGTTTGAGGAGAAGAGATATTTCTTCTTCGGGGTTCTGTGTGGACTTTCCCTTTTCAATGGCAATGTTGTCCACATCCCATTCCCACTGGCACTCTTTAAGAAGCTTCTGGGACAAATGCCATCGCTGGAGGACTTAACAGAACTCAGTCCTGTTTTGGGGAAGTAAGTCGATGCAGTCCCTTTTTAGGCCTTTATCTAAAGTATATTGATGTACTTTAAAGCAATTTTAGCTCTTAGCTAGTAAGAATTGTAGGATAATAGTTCATTCTTTTTAAATTTCGAAGAATTGTTTGTTCCCATTACCTGTTTTCAACATTGAAAATAATCTTAGAACTTCTCTTTGTAGCAACTGTCAGGGTCAGAGCAAGTTACACCACGGTGCAAATTATGCTACTGGTATTTATATTCAAAGCTGTTTCTTGGTTATCACCTTTAAAGTAGAAATTTATTCTGAGGTTAAAAAAATAAGCTGCCAGCGCTGGAGATCTGGCCCAGGGAGTAAACGTACTTGCTATGCAAGCATGACGTCCTGAGTTAGATATCCAATACCCAGGTGAAAAAGCCAGGTATGCCTGTCATCTCAGTGCTGAGTAGGGTGAAGGTAGGAGGATTGCTGAGGGTAATCGTCTGGACCTGGTGGTATATGCTTTAATCCTAGCACTTGGGAGGCAGAAGTAACAGGATCGCCATAAGTTTGAGGACCTTATCCTGAGACCCTGTCTCAAAAATAGAAAAGAGGGCGGGGGTGGAACGATGGCTCATGGGATAAAGTGCTTATAAGCACAAGCATGGAGCGCTGAGTTCAGATCCCCAGCATCCATGCCTCTAACCCCAGGAAGGGAAGCCCAGAGCTGGGGAGGCAGAGGTAGAAGAATCCCTAAACTAGCTAGCCTAGCTGAATCAGTGAGCTTTAGGTTTGTGTTTAGTGAGAGACTCTTTCTCAAAGAAAAAAAGTATAACTGAAAAAGACACCCAAAATTGGCTTGTGGCCTCCACAAGCAAACACACACACATACACATACACAAAGAAAAATATCATGTATAAAAACATATAGCAGAAAGGATTAATATCCTTCCTGTATAAAGCATTCCTGTTCCTTTTTTTAAAAAATTAAATGTCCAAGAAGGCAACCAACAGAAGCAATAGAAATGACTCATAAATAAACAGATCTCAATTTCATTAGTGCTTCTGGACCACATTTAAATGAGAGGGTAGAGCTGAGGAGATGGCTCTGTGGTTAAAGGTGCCTGCAATGACTGCAGTACTTGCTGGCCTTGTTTTCAGGTTTGATTCCTTGGTACCCGCGTAAAGCCACAAGCACAATGTGGTCCATGCATCTGGAATTTGCCTAATATGCCCATTCTCCTCCCTCTCCCCTCACAAATAAGAATATTTTACTGGGGCTGGGGAGATGGCTTGATGTATTTGCTTGCAAAACTTGATGGCCCAAGTTTGATTCCCCAGTACCCATGTAAAGCCAGATGCACAAAGTGGTACATATGTCTGGAGTTCGTGTGCAAGGACAGGAGGAGGCCCTGGTGCGTTCGCTCTTTCTCTCTCAAATAAATAAATAAATAAATAAATAAATAAATAAATAAATAAAGAAATAAATGAGAGGTTAATTTATGCTTCAAATTGAAATAGTTATTTCCAAACAGTGTTAAGAAGAGAGCTGCAAATCACAAAGGGAACCTTCAGGGTAACTTCATAACATCTCACATATGTAGTTGAATCCTAGTCCTCTGTAGATGATTAGAGCTCAAACAAATGGTGACTGTCAGCTCTTCCTGACCTTATACATTGAGACTTGCTGTGACCACATAGCCTATCAAGAAGTAATTTAAGGGAAAAGGAGTTTGTTTTGGCGTATGGTTTGGAGGGATGTAGTCCATCATGGCAAGGAAGGCATGGCAGAATTCACATCTCCACTGTTGGGACCATGGTGCTGCTAACATTCAGGAAGGTTCTTCTTCCTCAACTAATCATCTCTGAAAATTCCTTACAGATAGCTTTTCTTAATGCCATCAATTTGACAATCAAATTTTATTATCACAATGATGTATCTACTTTGTTTTAATAACAAAATTATTTCTTTAGGAGTTTGCAAGCACTTCTGGATGATGAAGGCAGTGACTTTGAAGAAGTACTTTATATACATTTTAATGTGAGTAACAATAAAAAAGATATAATTAATACTTTACATACTTAACAAAATATCTTACCTTTTACTTTAAAACAAAGCAAGCCAGGTGTGGTTGCTCACGCCTTTAATCCCAGCACTCGGGAGGCAGAGGTAGGAGGATTGCCGTGAGTTCAAGACCACCCTGAGACTACATAGTGAATTCCAGGTCAGCCTGGGCTAGAGTGAGACCCTACCTCGAAAAACCAAAAAAAAAATGCATTTCTGAATCATTCTAATGAAAAAGGGTTTTTTTTAAATGAGTTGGATGCAAAAGTTAGATTTTACTGTGTAACAACCCGTCCTAAAATAGCAAACACGATCATGTCTTTGTCCACAGTCTCTCATCTACTTGTAGGCTAGTAGGTAAGGCTTTTCATGGTGGCTTTAAGGTCACAAAGAGTAGGCGATGATAGTAGTTCCTGCTCCTGTCAGATCCCACTGGCCAGAACATTTCACATGGCCACATCCAGAGTGTTGGACAGGCACATTGCAAGGGGGGCATGTAAAGCAGGGGGAAGGAGTCGCCTGGCCAATTTTGCAAATTTACCACACTGGGTCTACAATGTAATGACTTTTTAATTTATTTACTAGGATAAGTTCAGTTAATTCCAGTTTTGAAAATAACTTCATTCTTCATGATGAATGGTAATCTTTGGTTTGTACCTTTTTTTGCTAGTTTCATAACAAATATATAGTTACACAGTTCTTCTAGGAAAATAAACATGCTCCAGAGTGGGGTGTTGTTCTCCCCACCCAGGTAGGGTCTCACTCTAGCCCAGACTTACCTGGAACTCACTCTAGTCCCAGGCTGGCCTCAAACTCACAGCAATCCTCCTACCTCTTTGCCTTCTGAGTGCTGGAATTAAAGGTGTGCCCTACTATGCCAGGCAAAAGTGAGGGGTTTTTGTATATGTGTGTTGCTGTTGTTGTTAGTAATATAGTGTTCAAAATTATCTTAGAAATGCTATCTCAATTCATTTGTTTACAGATACACTGGGACAAAAATGATAAAGAATTAATTCCTAATGGAAATTGTACAGTTGTTGACCAGACTAACAAGTAGGTACAAAGGAAAGAATTATTTGATTTATATATCTCCTGTCTACTTCACTGAGCCCTGGAATCCCTTTTATTTCTTACGACTTTGTATTTTTACTAGCCAATTATAAATAAAGCAGAGAAGCTGGTACTTGTGTGAACGTGTGTAGACATACAGACGTCATGGACTTCCTGTTAGAATGAACGGAAATGGCTTTCTCAGAGAAGACTTCCTTGTTCTTTCTCTTTAAAATTATTTTCCAACTCCTTGAGCTATTTTACCTTTAGAATTTATTGTCTTATCCATTAGTGTTTCCCTCCTTCATAATGAGGGCGTTAGTTTGTATGCTTCATCACTGCATGTCCCTACCTAGAATAATCTACAGGCATCTCCAATGTTCAGCAGTGATGTTATACAGAAGTTACTGTGTTGTCTTGACTTCCCAGCACCCATGAGAGGCCATTTAAAACCAGAATTTGGGATTATAAACATTCCCTAGATGATGAAATAGCCACAATATCTGTAATGGATTTCCATAGTAGGATGTGAACCAAGGTCATGATTCTTTTTTTTTCAATATGTGAATCCCACACCATTGGGAAGATTACCATTTTCTGCTGCTCTGCATGTCATTTTCGCTTATTAAAAAATGACCGTGTTGCAATCGGGAATTTAGCTCAGTAGTAGAACACGTGCATAGCAAGCATAAAGTCCTGGGTGACTCAGTAACAGGAAAATAAATAACAGTACTTGTTTCCAATTTTATTCCCATCCTTCCAGGCTGTTTATCTGCTCGAGTGCTAATATCTCAGTGGAGAACACTGATAGTTTTGAAATTTGATGGTTTGTCTTCCAACTCTGTTCTTTTTAAAAAAAAAAAGACTATCTTGGCTTTTCTTGCCCTTTGCCTTCTCATTTAAGTCTTAGCATCACTTTCTCAGTGTATTTAGCAAACAAACCTGCTGGGATTTTGAATTGTGGTTGAATTAAACCTGTAGTTTTATCCTTAAAACTCATGGATATAGACTTTAGCTCTTTAGTTACTCAAAAAAGTTTCTTTTTTTCTGGTAAAGTAAGTTCTGACTCTGAACACTAATTTTCGTTTTATTACATGCAGAAATGTGACTTTTTCCACTGACAATATAACTTTTTCAGGCCAGGCATGGTGGTACATGCCTTTAATCCCAGCTCTTGGGAGGATCACTATGAATTCCAGGCCAGCCTAATAAGACTACATAGTGAATTCCAGCCTGGACTAGAGTGAAAACCTACCTTAAACACACACACACACACACACACACACACACACACACACACACACACACACGAAAAAAAACAAAAAACTTTGCGCTAGAGAGACATGGCTCAGTGGTTAAAAGGGCTTACTTGCAAAGCCTGATGTCCTGAGTTTGATTCCTCAGTACCTCAGTACCCACAAAAGCCAGATGCACAAAGTGGTAAATACTGGAGTTCATTTTGTTGCAGCAGGAGATCCTGGCACACCCATTTTCTACCTCACCCACCATCTCCCTCTTTCTCATATTTTTTAAAAACTTCTCAATAAACTGGGAATAGAATAGAATATCCTTATATTTTATAAAAATTAAAACCTATAGTGACCTTTTGTTTAATGGTGATATATTGAGGACTTGTACTTGAGAAAGGCTACCTGCTGTCACCATTTCCATTTAACATTCAACCAGATCAGCACTCAGGAGGCTGAGGTAGGAGGATCACTGTGAGTTCAAGGCCAGCCTGTGGCTGCTTACAGATCAGTCTTAAAAAATGTTGCTTAAAGAATCTATTTAAAACTATGGGGGCTGGAGAGATGGCTCAGAAGTTAAGGCACTTGCCTCCGGTGCCTAAGGCTCCAGGTTCAATTCCCCAGGACCCACATAAGCCAGACCCACAAGGTGGTGGCTCTAGTGCTCTCTCCCTCTCTCTGTGTGTTTCTCTCCTTGAAAATGAATAAATAAAATATTTTTTAAAAACCATGAAAATAACTGGATTTTAGGTCTGGAGCAATGGCTCAGCATTTAAAGGTGCTGGGTTGCAAAGCCTGATGGCCTGGGTTCATTTCCCCAGTACCAACACAAAGCCAGATGCACAAAGTGGTGCGTTGTATCTGGAGTTCTTTTGCAGTTGTAGGAGGCCCTGATGTGCACATTCTTCCTTCCCGCTCCCCTCCCTGTGTATGTGTATGTGTATGTATGTATGTATGTATGTATGTATGTATGTATGTATGTGTAATTTTTAAAAGGGAATGCCTGAATTTTACTTAGCAAGTCTCCATCTTTCTATAGATATTTGTGAACTTTTATGACTATTGTATCTATGTAAAAGACATTGTCTAGTAAATTTCCTTCCTTTTGTTGATTCTAAGGTTATATTATAGAAGTGATACTGACCCCATAAACAAGTGAGGAAGGGTTTCTTGTTTTTCTGTTGCCTGGGATAGTTTATATAAGATTGGTATTCTTTCCTTGGCTTTTGTTGTTGTTTTTCATTTATTTATTTGCAAGCAGGGAGAGAGGGAGAGAGAGAATGGATGGGCATGTCAGGGCCTTTAGCTGCTGCTAATGAACTCCAGATGCATGTACCACTCTGTGCATCTGGCTTTACCTGGGCACTACTGGGAACTCAAACCCAGGTGGTTAGTCTTGGCAGACAAGCGCCTTAACTTCTGAACCATCTCTCCAGACCCCCTTTTTGGTTTGTTTTTTTTTTTTCCCATATTTATTGTCAATACTTACATACATTGTATGAGCAAGTCTTTTGATGGTATAACCATTTCCCTCTTCCCTATCCCCACCCCGCTGGAGACCCTGCTATGTGGGCTTGCTGGACAGTCCATGAGATAGAGAGTTATGGAGTGTATGAGAGATAGCCAGTTTTTTTCTCCCCCACCATGGCCCTTACAATCTTTCTGCCCCCTCTTCTGCTCAGGTCCCTGAGTCATGGTGGGTGAGTTTAGGTCTGATACTGTTGAGGTCTAGAGAGTCTCTGGATTTCTGCTTTGGACTGTGTTGGGTGTCCTCAGTGTCTGTCTCCATTGTCATTTCAGGGCTTCTCTGACTTGTTGTGGAGGTAGGAGCCTTTTTTGTTTTTTGAAGCAGTGCACAAAACAGCCAAGCCCAGGCTGGCCTGGAACTGTGTTCCTCCTACCTCAGCAGTGCTGAGAATAGAGGCGTGCACCAGCACTTTTCTCTCAAAAACATGAAAAATTGCAAGTGAAGCAATATTACTGAAAAATTTGAAAGTACAGATTGCATTTCTCAAATTTACTGTGTAAATCTTTTTAAGGATGAAGTTTTTGTTTTTTTGGAAGTTTGTTTCATCTAAATTTTTATTAGCTTCTTAAAGTCTTTTACATATGGGGTTGTCAACCAGGGTCAATATTATCCTACAGGGGACATTGGCAGTTATCTGGAGAGTTTTTTTGGTGTTCTAGTTTGTCATATATGGTGTGACATCTAGTGGTTTGAGAAGACATTTGCTCTGCAGGTAGCCATGAATTACCTGTCCCAGAATGTCAATAATGCTGGTTTATAGATGACATTTCCTTTTTCATTCCTTAATGTAATTTATGTATTCTTTATTTTTTCTTTGGTCAGAATTGTTAGCCTTTTATCTTTGGCTTTGTCCCTTTTGTTATAGATTTATGTTGTCAAACAGTAATTTCCTTCCTTCTCTGTTGTTTTTCAAGATAGGGTCTCACTGTCATCCAGGCTGACCTGGAACTCACTCTGCCTTCTACTTCTACGGGTTTAGTTTTTTATATTCTTTCTCTGACTTTGTGACATGCATTAATTCAGCATCATCGATCATTCATGTACTACTGTGCCTCTCTGCTTAGCATATTTAACTGCCTAGGGACTGGAGGGGAGGTGTGGCTCTGTTGTACTGCATTTGCCTAACTTTCTTTCCCTCCCTCCTTCCTTTCTTTTCTCTTTCTCTTTTCATTCTTCTCTTCCTTCTCCCTCTCTTTTTTATCTCAGGTATTCATATCCCAGGCTGACCCTAAACCATGCTGTCTATTCTGTGCTGTGGATTTAACCCAAAACTTTCTACATGCGAAATAAACACTACTATCCTCAGCCCAGTCAATCCTTTTGTCTGTTGGTGTGTTTTTTGTGGCACTGGGGGGGAGAGGCCTGAACTCTTTGCATATGCAAATTAGGCACCGTATTACAGCTTTTCTAAGTTTCATATGATTTCTCCTTTTCACCCATAAACTATTAGGTGTACTTCTTATTTTTTATACTTCTAGAAATTTCAAAATATCTATTAGCAAATGATAGCTTAAATTATGCTTTAAATTATTATCAGTCAGTTGTAGTGATTCATGCCTTTAATCATAGCACTTGGGAGGCAGAGGTATAAGGATCTATGTGAGTTCTTGGCTAGCCTCGAACTCAAAACAATCCTCCTCCCTCTGCCTCCCCAGTGCTGGGACCACCACGCCCTGCTGCCTTTAAGTTCTTGTTTGGTACACCCCATGCTTCAGTTTTATACCAGCCATACTAATTTACTAAAGCTTCTACTGGCTTCTCCATATCTTCTAGTAGTGATGTTTGGTGTTCTTTCCCTGTTATCAAGAACTGGAAAATGTCCTATGAAAAGAAAGTAGCCAGCAAATGCTGGAAGCTTCCCTTCTCCTGACAGGGTTGGCTTCTTAAATCTTAACCCTCTAGTGGCAGCGTCTGTCTGCAGCCACTTCATCCTACTGGAAGTGGACATTACCTCATTTGTATTTAAACACCAATAATAGTTGTTCAGCATCACAAATTCAGGTAATTCATAAGAGCATGAGATACAAAAGAAAGTCTACCCCATTTCTCAGACCCACTCCCCAAGAGTAATAATCACTCTTAGCTGTTCTCTGATCTCAGTGTTTTCTTCCCTGTATGACCATTTAACTTCACTGTGTCTGTTTATTTTCCATGAATGCTCATGATATGACAATATGCCTTAAAGAGTTGATAGATTTAGATGATGGGACTCTAACCAGTCATGGTGGAGCATGCCTTTAATCTCAACACTTAGAAGGCTGAGGTAGTGGGATTGCTGAGTTCAGAGCCAGCCTAGGCTACAGAATTAATTTCAGGTCAGCTTGGAGACTAAAGTGAAACCCTGCCTCAGAAAAGAAATAGAGATAAAAGTGACTCTAGCCATAAGTAGCACACACAGCCCCAGCAGTTTACCTCTTACCTATCTCAGAATTTAAAACAGGATGGAGAGTTGGCTTAGCAGTTAAAGGCATTTTGCTTGCAAAGCCTGACACTCCAGGTTTGATTCCCCAGTACCCACATAAAGCCAGAATAAAATAGTACGTGCATCCGGAATTCATTCTGGCATGCTCATAACCCCCTTCCCTACCCCATTCCTTATAAATAAATAAATACAATTTTAAAACAGGCTCAAGAGGTAACTGGATTGTTTGCCTAGCATTCATGAAGCCCTGGGTTCATCGAATCCCAGTAACACCACCTACTTACAGCAAGTTAAGTGTTAAAGATTTTAGGTTTACCACCAAATATCTCATGTTATGTCAGTAATGGAAATCTTTTTGTTGTTTTACAAAAGGAAAGACTATGTTTCTAAGTGTGTTGACTACATCTTTAACATCTCTGTAAAGACGGTTTATGACGAATTTGAGAGAGGATTTTATAAAGTATGTAACAAGGAGATTATAGAATTTTTTCATCCTGAGGAACTAAAACATGTGATTATTGGAAATACGGATTACGACTGGGAAACATTTGAAAAGGTACGTCATCATGAAGGCTAAGTTGATTAACTTCAGTTTTCTGTGCTGTTTTTTTATGTCTTTTTTACTTTTTTTGTATATTTTCTAGAGTGCAATTTATAAACAAGAGTACCACAGTTCTCATCCCACTATAGTTATGTTTTGGGAGGCTTTGCACAAATTGACTCTGGAAGACAAGAAAAAGTTTCTTGGTAAGTATTACGTCAAGGAGAAGATCTGCAATGTTGGGTCTTTTCAAAGGGATTAAAACTCTCATGTAGGTGTCACAGTCACTGCTAATACAATTTCTTCACCAGCCTCAAAAATCGTGTGTTAATATAATTACAATTAATTCTATTTATTTGTTTATTTGAAAGAAAGAAGGGAGTGTGAGTGTGCCAGGGACTCCTGGCACTGCAGATGAACTCTAGAGACATTCGCCTCTTTGTGCATCTGGCTTTATGTGGGTACTAGGGAATCGAAGCCAGGCTGTCAGGCTTTTTAAGCAAGTGCCTTTAACCACTGATCCATCTCTCCCCCAAGACTTCATCCTTCCTTACTACTTATAAATTTTCTTCTGTCCAATCTAAATTCTGAGCCGTCTTTCTGTAGTCCTTGTCACCACTGTGTATTACTACACAAAGCTGTTCTGCCCGTGTTTACAAGCCTGTTTTAACTCATTTCACACATTTTGAACTCAGTGTTACGTTTATGTTATGGCTTTCTTTTCTAAGAATGGGTCAAGGACTTTTTTCGGTTTCCTTATTTTTGGTTTTTGTTGTTACTGTTTTTGAGGTAAGGTCTCACTCTAGCTCAGGCTGACCTGGAACTCACAGTGATGTTCCTACTTCAGTCACCCAAGTGCTAGGATTAAAGGTGTGTGCCACCAAACCTGGCCTTTTTCTCAATTTCTTATACTTATTTTTAACTTTAAAAAAATTAATTGCACCTCTGTGTGTGTGTAATGTATATTTGTTACTTAACTTGTTTCTGTGGTCAAATACCTGACAAGCAGTTTAATGAGGAAAGGGCTTATATCATCTTAACAGCTCCAGAGGATGCATCCACTATGGGAAGGAGTAGGAAGCTGACTGGGCACACTGCACCCATAGTCAGAAAGCAGAGGACAAGTGGTGTGGGACCCTGCTGAGAGGCATGGAGGACACAGGGTTAAAGGAAAGTTGAGACTGGCCTGGAACCCTGATTATCTCATCCTGAGACCAGCAGGAGCTCAGTTGTCTCCTTTCCTCCCCAACCTTGAGCCACCTGGCGGGCCCCAGCAAACCCTGATAAGTCCAGGCACTTCAAGGCCTGTGTTTACTGGAGTTCTCATAATTCAGCTATAAGGTAATAACAAGCCCAGGCAATGAGAAAGTTTGAAGGTCACAGCTCCTCTACAGCCACCGCCATCTGTTACATGCCTGAAGTAATGTAACTCCCTCCACTCAGGGTTGAGAAAGTCCTTCCAACCTATCTATGCAAACCAGACACAGACAGGTTATTGGCCCCTGCCAATCCTTTCATGAGATCCACAGGCCACCTTGCCCCCACCAATCCCCTTGCCACTTGTCCTCCTGTCTCTCCTCCTCCCTCTTACATAAAACCAACCTTCCCCAACCTAATAAACGAGCTGTTCACTGACATTGTCTCCCAAGAGTTCTTCCTGTCTCCTACTCACAGCTATCCCAAGTCTGTCCACCCAGCTCCGCAGATCAACAGGAGCATTTGATGCACAGCGATCCAAGTCTGTGGTCCACAAAGTAGAAAGTGCAACCAGGCCATAAAGCCTCAAGCTCCTCCTCCCCCACTACTTCCTCTACCACAACCTTCCCAAACAGCTTATTAGAACACATAAGGCTATGGAGGACACGACATATTCAAACCACATCATATATGTTGGCAGATGTTCAAACACACTGGAACCCAACAGCCTACCTCTCCAGTCTTAACTCCTAGAGGAAATCCAGTTGTTACCTATGAACTCACTTGTACCCTGTACCACCATGGTTTCTCTGATTTTTCCTTCCCTTGCCTTGAATCTCACCTGCTTCCTCTAAACCTTCCCTCTGTAAAGGTTCTGTTTATTTCTGAGTTCTTGTAAATTTTCTGTCTTCTCAGCCTGCCATCCTCTCCTTGCTCTCTGAAGCACAGTGTTTAAATTCCAGAAGCACTTAGTTCTTCCTTGGCTAACTTATGCTGTTTGTCTTTTTTTATTTTAGTCTGTTGAAGCAGGGTCTCACTCTAACCCAGAATGACCTGCAACTCAGTCTGGAGCCCAGGTTGGCCTTGAATTCCTAGCAAACCTCCTAACTCAGCCTCCCTAGTGCTGAGATTAAAGGTGTTGCCACCACACCCGGCTCATTTGTCTTTTTTCTGTACAAGAATCTAATATAGTAGTCCCCTCTTCTCAGTAGTTTAAATTTCTACAGTTTCACTTAACCTCCAGTAACCCATAGTCCAATATTAATTGAAATTCCATAAAATAAATGTTTTATAAGTACTAAGTTGTGGGCCATCCTGCTCTGTCCCATCTAGGATGTGAATCATCCTTGTAAGCTCTCTGTGTTTCCTACACTACCTACTCGTTAGTGCTTTACTGTTTCACTTTCTCAGCTCGACCATGGAGATACCAGAGTGCTTGTCTTCAAGTAGCCCTAATTCTATTTCATTATGGCCTCAAAGTGCATGGGTGGTGATGCAGGCCATTTCAGTACACTTACAATACTATGAAAGTACTTCTCTGAAGTGAAAAGTTAGATGTTTATTATAATATATAAGAAAAAGGAGACTTATGGAAGGGTTGGTACCATCCATATTCGGAGGCAGCCAGACTTAAAGTTGCTTGAGGACAGTAATCATTGGATTTTGTCTGAACATGGTGCCCAGTGTACTTCCTGACATGGGCCTTTCATAATTCTCTGTTGAGAAATTTTAGTGACCATATGAAATAGGTCATCCAACTTTCTTCTTTGTTTCAGTGTTTCTTACAGGAACTGACAGATTGCGGATGGGAAATTTAGAGAACATGAAAATAACCTTTTGCTGTCCTGAGAATGTGAATGAAAACGACCCCATGAGAGCACTGACCTGCTCCAGTGTTCTCTTCCTCCCTAAGTATTCCACAATGGAAAGAGTGGAAGAAGCACTTCAAGCAGCCATTAACAACAGCAGAGGATTTGGCTGACCCAGCACCAGAGCCTTTATTTTTGTTGAAAAGTTTCATAAATAAAGTTAACATGGCAGTCCTGTTTACTGTTTCATTGTACCTACCTATTCTTTGAAAATTGTCATTATTGCATTGAAGATACTAGGCCGAATCAAATAATTGCTTGCTTTGACCTAAACGGGGGCTCTGTAGCTTAGTAGTAACTAAGTAGAAATTCCCTATGTGGTAGAGGTGGCATTATGTTACAAAGCCATACATTTCCCGGGCTCTGTCAAAACACCTGACATGACTTAAGAAAGATATATATTGGTTGCTTTCAGTAGGTTCAGTGGCTTAGCCCGTGCAGTCAGACAAAACATCATGGCATTGGGAATGTGTGGCAGGTGACTTTTACCTCATGACGAAAAGCAACAGGCAACATGTAGTCTCAAGAATACTCCAATGAACTATTTCCTCCAGCCAGGCAGAAGCTCAACCACCTTCAAATAGTTTTCACATAAAGTCCGTAAGAGGATTGCAGCTCTCATTAGGCCAGAGCTCCCATGATCTGTCTCTAGAAATGTTCTCAGTCACCAGGGGGTGCTTTGCTACTCCCCTAGGCATTTCTTAAACTGACAAGATTATCACAGGAACATTGAATATTTGCCCAAAATTATATTTGTCAATGCTGGATGTTTGCACTGGTGATACCATTTTTACCTATATATGTTGAAGAAAAAGCTCCATCCCCAGAGATCTTTCACCAGGGCTCTGCACGTGAAATGGTTTCTGCCAGTGGCATATACTGAATTTGCAAAGATTCAGAATATAGGGAAGCAGCTGACCATTGATTGCAGTTTCCTTCAAGTTGCTGGGACAAATGCCCCACCAGAAGCAGCTCATGGGAAGAGGAAAGGGTTTATTTCAGCCTTACAGATTCCAGGGGAAGAGAAGCTTCCTCAGCGGAAGAAGCTGGCTCACTTCAGCATCCACAGCAGAATTACCAGCGCGGGAGACAACATGACTTTTGAAAACATGACCTTTATTATTTATTAATTTGCAGAGGGAGATGGGTGTGCCAGGGCCTCTTGCCATTGCAAAGGAACTCCAGATGCATGAGCCACTTTGTGCGTCTGACTTCACATGAGTACTGGGAATTGAACTCAGGCCATCAGCAAGCACCTTGAACTGCTGAGCCACCTCTACAGTCTGCTGATTATTTTTTAGATATGTTAGTAATGAATTGAGCCAGGTGTGGTGGTGCACACCTTTAATCCCAGCAGTCTGGAAGCAGAAGTATGAAGATGGCCATGAGTTTGAGGCCACCCTGAGAGTAATTCCAGGTCAGCCTGGGTTAGAGCAATAACCAACCTTGAAAAACCAATTAAAAATAATAAATTTCCCAAAGGATTGTTGAAAGCAACTGGTGGGCTTAGTGTGATTGATTGCATTTGTAAAGTGTGTGTGTGTGTGTGTGTGTGTGTGTGTGACTGGATCACAGTCCAACAGGTCATACAGATCATAAATTCCTTTAACAAATGCTTAAAGAATTATTTGGAGTCACAAGTTCCTTGCCCCTCATTGCCTGTCCACTGCATGTAATATTAATCACATATTGCTGTTTTTTTGCTGTTCAATAAAAACAAGTGCCTGTCATCAGGTGCTGTAGCTACAAAAACAAAGCAGCAGCAGCAGGTTCACTCTTGGTTTAAGTGACTTCAAGGGTCAGTTTTCCTTGTTTCAGGCTCTGCTCTAAGCAGCAGCTGGTCTAGGGTAAATAAATTGAAGGCTCAGCTTCTGTAATGCCAGGACATTGCTACAATAAGCAGGCAGGAGGGACAAGAGAATATGAGAAGGTAATGACTGTGAATATGATCAAAATACATTACAGAACTAGAGAGATGGTTCAGCAGTTAAGGAGTTTGCCTGCAAAGCAGAAGGGCCCAAGTTTGATTCCCCAGTACCCACGTGAAAGCCAGATGCATAAAGTAGCACATGAATCTGGAGTTCGTTTGCACTGGCTGGAGGCTCTGGCATGCCCATTCTCACTCACTCTCTGACTGCCTCTTTCTCTTGCTCACACTCTCAAATAACTTTAAAAAATAAAAATACATTATATACACGTTTTCAGACTTAGCTGCAGTTGGCCAACTGTTTTGCTTTGGGACTATGAAAAAGCTGTCCTGAGAGTAAAGCCCATCCCATCGTACAGCAAGCTAGTAAGAATGCTAATTATTTTTTCAAGGTAGGGTCTCACTCTAGCCCAGGCTGACCTGGAATTCAGTATGTAGTCTCAGGGTGGCCTTGTACTCTTGGCAATCCCATCTCCTTAGTTCTGGGATTAAAGAAGTACACCATCATGCTGGGCCAGGAGGGGGATTGAAAGAAGATGGGTGAAAGTCCTCAAAGTTAAGCTTTATTCCCCACTGGATTTACAAATTTTTTTAAAGAATATTTTATTTATTCATTTTCAAGCAGAGAGAGAGAGTCAGGCTTATGCGGGTACTGGGGAATTGAACCTGGGGCCTTAGACACTGGAGGCAAGTGCCTTAACCGCTGAGCCATCTTTCTAGCCCCTGGATTTACAAATTTGGCCATGCTGCCCACCTGATACTGGTTTTGAAGCATGAAATATGCAGGAAAATGGGATCATGAATTACATGCAGTTGCAGGACCTGCTGAGACATGGCAATGTGAAGCAGGGTTGAAATCCTTGTATGAAGGCCCAATAAGGACATTGTGTGGTGCTATAAAGATGAACCATGGATCAAAATCGAGACCCAAGGAATATGGTGAGCCAGGACTGTGGGATGGCTTCCAAGAACAGCTGCTAGCTCAGGATGGAGTTTTCCCTGGGCTGTGAGCAGCCCAGCTAAAGGGGCAGAGACTGTCACAGGTTACAGGTATCAGACAAGGAACTGCAAATGTTTGGTGCTTGCCTAGTGGTTATTGATCATTGGTCACATGTCTCCTTGGAATGTTTACTCTGTGCCATTGTGTATTAGAAGATGTAACCTTGATTTTACAGGGCTCACAGTTAAGAGACTCTTGAATATCAGATGAGACTGGACTTTTGAACAGAGTTAAAGCTGGTAAAGACAATGAATGGAAACTTTTGAAGTTGGACTGAGTGCAAGTTGCATTGTGAGATGGTCTTGAGTCTCTTGTTTAGCTCAGCAGTGGTACTAAACAAAATTAGGTATGTTGGTTTTTTTTTTGTTTTTCGAGGTAGGGTCTTGCTCTAGTCCAGGTTGACCTGGAATTCACTATGCAGTCTCAGGCTGGCCTTGAACTCATGGTGATCCTCCTACCTCTGCCTCTGCCGGGATTAAAGGTGTGCGCCACCACGCCCGGCTTTTTTCTTTGAGGTAGGGTCTCACTCTAGCACTGGTTGACCCGGAACTCACTCTGTAGTCCCAAAATGGCCTTGAACTCACAGCCATGCTCCTATTACTGCCTACTGGACTGCTGAGATTAAAAGCATGTGCCACCATGCCCCACAACATAATTTATTTATCTAGGTTTTTCTGAGGTGAGCCCAGATGTACCTGGAATTCACTATGCAGTCTCAGGGTGGCCAACTCAAGTTGATCCTACCTCTTCCTCACAAGTGCTGGGATTAAAGGCAGTTGCCACCATGCCCAGCACAACATGATCTTTTAAATAATAGACCTATTTTACTCTGGAGCCAATGGAGATTTGAACTCCAGAAGGGCAAGATGCCCAGTGGGAAGTATATGAGGAAGTCCAAGGGGAATTTGGTAATCACTGGCAGTCAATCAGGTGGAGAGAAATGGAGTTATGAAAGTTGGCCATTAGTTTATCTTTTATCTTCAACATTCCACAAAAAATTTTAAATAGCCAACATTTTCAGTAAAAAAAATTTCCATCTCTTCTTACCGCTACAAGATTATATATATAAATCATATACATATTCTGCATATATAATATGTATATTTATTTTAAAAGTTAGTAATATTTTTTGGTTGAAAAGTTAGTCTTTTTGATGGGTGTGAGTTGAGGCCAGCCCGGAACTACATAATGAGTTCCAGGTCAAACTAAAGTACAGTGAGATCCTACATTGAAAAAACAACAAAAAATTAATAGTTTTATTTGCAAGGAAAGAGAGAACACGAGCACCACAACCTCTTGACGATGGCCACCCTGCGCATTTAACTTCACGTGGGTACTAGGGAACTGATCCCATCCCATCAGGTTTAAGTGCCTTAACCGCTAAGCCATCTCTCCAGCTCTGACCTTCTACAAGATATATTAACTTTAGCTAAAAGATATTCTATTCCCATGTTTCCTACTTTTTAATAAACCGTATTGGATGGGAAGTCATCAACTCACATTCCTCTCAATTCTGTAGTACACATTTTTGTTTTGTTTTTCGAGGTAGGGTCTCGCTCTAGTCCAGGCTGACCTGGACTTCACTATGTATAGTCTCAGGGTGGCCTTGAACTCATGGCAATCATCCTACCTCTGCCTCCCCAGTGCTGGGATTAAAGGTGTGCGCCACCACGCCCAGCTGAGTCTCTTTTCAATGTGGTTCCAGTTGATAAAATATTTACATTCCAAATCTTGAGTTGTAATCAGTGAAATTAGCCAAATGCCAGACTAGTCCAAGAAGACTATAATTTGTACCAGAAAAATAACATTTAGATTTTTTTTTTTTTTTGGTTTTTCGAGGTAAGGTCTCGCTCTAGTCCAGGCTGACCTGGAATTCACTATGTAGTCTCAGGGTGGTCTTGAACTCATAGTGATCCTCCTACCTCTGCCTCCCAAGTGCTGGGGTTAAGGGTGTGCGCCACCACGCCCTGCTACATTTAGATCTTTTAAAGAAACAAAAACATAGCTCTGAAGACATATGCCTACAAAGTATACCTATAAAGGAAATCCTAGGGGGGAAATTAAACACTTCTTGAAATCCTATCATGCTGCATGATACCAGACTACCGTATATTCTTTATAAAGTACATACCGGACAAGGTGGCACACACCTTTAATCCCAGAGCTTGAGAAGCAGAGGTAGGAGGATTGCTGGGAGTTCCAGCCCAGCCTGGAACTACAGAGTGAGTTCCAAGTCACCCTGGGTTAGCTAGACTAAGACCCTACTTCAAAAAAAAAAAAAAAAAAACAAAAAGCTAAGATGGTTTTGACCAAAGATTCAATTCACCACTCTCTCTGTATTACATAACCCATCAGAGCTCCCAGCAGGACCAGTCAATGCCATACATGGCAAGCCTATTCTAAAGAACACCTTTAGGTGTTTCTTGCAAAGACTGCAGTCCTGGGTTTGATTCTCAGTACCCATGTCAAACCAGACACAAAGTGATACACGTGTCTGAAGTTCATTTGTAGTGACAAGAGACCCTGGTGCACCCATTCCCAATCTCTCTCAAATAATTACCCATGTCTCAAGGTAGAGCATTTTACTCTAGCCCAGGCTGACCTGGAACTCTCTGTAGGCCCAGACTGGCCTTGAACTCACTTTGATCCTACCTTGGCCACTGCAGTGCTGGGATTAAAGGTGTGTACTACCACACCTGGCTCATCTTAGATTTTTCACAAACACATACCTGTTTGTAAGTACATTATAAAGAGTATCTGGTAGTCTGGTATCAGCTAGGGAGATGGCTTACTAGAGTACTTGCTGTGTAAGCAAGAGACCCTGAGTTCAAATCTCCATGTAAAAACCAGCTGACGCTGGGGGTGACGCTGCACACCTTTCATCCCAGCATTTAGAAGGCAGAGGTAGCAGGATCACCATAGTTCCAGGTCACCTGAGACTACTACATTCCAGGTCAGCCTGGGCTAGAGTGAGACCCTACTGGGGGGGAAAAAAATCTGGCTAAAGTGGTACTGCCTAAATCCTAACACTGAGAAGGTGGAGACAAAAGGATCCCTGGGGTTTTCTGGCTATCTTGTCATCTTGTCCTGAACTGGTGAACTCTGGGTTCAATCTCATGTCTCAAAAGACGTGGAAAGAAATTAAGTTACCAGGTAATGACCTCTGCCATCAATACACATGCATATATGATATGAAAACACATACACATGTGCCTACAGACATACCAAAAAGAAAATCAATCTATGGTATTAAGGCGCAGACTACCAATTCATTCTATCGGCACTTGATTCTATTTTAATTTGCATCATTTTAATGGATTATATAAAGTTATAAATTTTATTTTCATATCACAGACTTAAATGTCATTAATTGTTCTTACCAATGTTTTAAAAAATATTTGCAAGCAGAGAAACACGGAGAGAAGAGAGGCAGAGAGAGTGGGTGCACCTGGTTGTCTAGCCACTACAAAATTCCAGATGCATGTGCCATCTTGTACATCTGGCTTGACATGGTACTGGGGAATTGAACCAGGGTTGTTAAGGCTTTGCAGGTAAGTGCCTTAACTGCTGAGCCATCTCTCCAGCCCCTGTACCAATGCTTTGATTTCAAAATCTTAGAAAGTGGGCTGGAGAGATGGCTCAGTTTTAAGGTCCTTACCTGCAAAACCTAATGACCCAGGCTCAATTCACCAGTAAAGCCAGATGCACAAAGAGGGTGCATACATCTGGAGTTTGTTTGCAGACAATGGAAGCCTTGGCACACCTATTCTGTCTCTCTCTGCTTGCAAATGAATAAATAAAAAATCTAAGATACAAACCCCTAAACACATGCCATTCCTTTAAGATATGAGAAAAATTTATTTTTATATATGTGTGTATAGATGTGTGCCCCTTTCGTTTTTTGAGGTAGGGTCTTGTTCTAGCCCAGGCTGACCTGGAATTCACTATGTAGTTTCAGGCTGGCCTCAAACTTAGGGTGATCCTCCTACCGCCTCTAAAGTGTTGGTGTCAAAGGTGTGCACCACCATGCCTGGCAGTGTGCCAGTTTTATATTTGGCTTTACATGGATGGCTTGGGAATTGAACCCAGGCTGGCAGGCTTTTCAATCAAGTGCCTTTAACAGTTCAACCCTCTTCCGAGCCACAAAGAAAAAAAAAATTATCAATTCTGAAATTTAGTTACCAAGTAATTAAAGCCTAATGTATAATACTGATGAACTAGTACTTTTGTAATCATCTCCTTCTCCTCCTCCTCAAGGGTCTTATTTCTAGCCTTTCAAACAAAATTTTGAGGCAATTTTCTCGTTCATTTGAAAGGTGATACCACAAACTCCTACATCCCTAGTCACTTAAAGAGGTTCTGGTAATTCTTATCGGTGTGGCTTAGATAGATGTCTCATGACACACAAAATAGAATGATTCTGCTTTGGAAATTACCTTAATGGCATGTAGATTTTGTTTTGTTTTGTTTTTTTGTTTTGAGGTAGGGTCTCACCCTAACCCAAGCTGACCTGGAATTCACTAAGTAGTTTCAGGGTAGCCTCAAACTCACAGCCATCCTCCCATCTCTACCAAGTACTGGGCTAAAGGCATGTGCCACCAAGTCTGGCTAGACTTTTTTTAAAGGTAGAGTGTCACTATAGCCCAGACTCAGTGATACTACCACTTTTATCTCCCGAGTCCTGGGATGAAAGGCATGCGCCACCACATCAGGCCCTGCAGATTTTTGTTGAGATCAATGATCCACAAAACAAAGTACAGGAAATAAACTTTATAGGTCAGATTCTAACAACATATTTATTTGTAAGCAGAGAGAAAAGAGAGAAAAGAGAGAGAGAGAGAGAGAGAGAGAGAGAGAGAGAGAGAGAGAGAGAGAGAAGAGATACGCCAGGGCCTCCAGATGCTGCAAACGAACTCCAGATGTATGTGCCATCATGCATCTGGCTTTACATGGTTACTGGGAAATTGAACTCAGGTCCTTAGGCATTGCAGGCAAGCACCGTAACTGCTAAGCCATCTCTCCAGCCCTCAACTTAACTTTTAAACATTAAAAAAAGATATTTCAAGGTAATAAATAGTTCATTTTAAATTCATTTTAATAAATCACATGTACTAATTTATATGTGTATGATTTCTATGTTTCATTTTAATTTCAAAATTTGTTTTTTGGGGAAAAATTGTTTTTGTGGTACTGGGGATTGAACCAAGGACCTAGTTCATGCTAGATCGGCATTCTACCACTGAGCAATATTCCCAGACCTTATGTGTCATTTGAAAATGCTTAAAACATCTCTGATAACTAACTAAAGTAGACTTGCTATGTTGGAATTAGCAAACTTAAGCTGGGCGTGGTGGCACAAACCTGAAGAGGCTGCATTGGGGAGGCTGAGACAAGAGCATGGCTTCAAGTGTGAGGCCTCAACAATACCAAGAATAAAGCTAGTGAATTTAGATAAACGATACTGACTCTAATCCAGTATTGACTAAGAAAAGGCTTTAGCTTTAAAAGAACTTGATAAAAACATGCATAGGTGTGTTTACTTATGTTATATAAGTAACCAAAATCTCTGATTAATAATCAAATGTCAACTACAAAAGTTCAAACATCTAATTTGTTATTTTGATAATTATGGTTTTGGCTTGCCTATATAGTCCATGAGGGATAAAAGAAACTACTAAGCTTGCCAAAATAAAAGGAGACTTTAACCTGCCTTTCTGTGTATTCTAAAACATTTTCAACACTTACATATTTGTTAGAGAGGAACAGATAAAAATAACTCTTATTGATCTTAAAAGCATTTAGTACAGATAGAGATGTCTTCAGTTAGTTTAATCTATTAACCAAAAGCTTCACAGGAACATGAAGAAAAGAGATGTTATAAAGAAAAAAGGTATATTTGAGTAATTTGCAATTAGCAACTCTGTAAGAATGTTAGAATTCAAGATCATTTCAATAGAATTTTTGGTGAAATCTAATTTGGAATGTAATAACTATGATTTCACTGTATACAAAGAAATTAAACTAAGTATGATACTCATTAAGTAAACATTCTGCAAATTCCAATCATAATATATAAAATAGGATAAATAATAGTGTTTCAATGAAAAGCTACAGTCTTTCCAATTTTTTTGTTGTTTAATTTGTGTTTATTTGAGGCACACTTCATAGCCTATGCTGGCCTGGAACTCGCAGTCTTCCTACCTCCTCTCTACTACTGTGCCCAGCTAATAATTCCAATTTTTGCTACTTTGGCATGGCTACTATATACATAAATGCAATAGAAAGGGCACAGTCTCTGAGGACACATTCCACATTTTATTTACATTTTAAGACTAACTATAATCTCAAAATCACATATCCATACACCTATTTCCTTTTCGTTGACTTCACTTAAAATTTAAATGCATGGTTTATTAAACAAAGACTGTAAACAAGTATTTATCATGTCTGTTACATGTACCAAACAGGAACACTTTTAACAGAAATGCATCAGCCCCCCACCCTGCAACATCTTTTTATTATAAATACAGGTATCAAAACAATCTTGAACCTATTTTTGATACTACTAGTAGTCAGCACCCACATCGCTTCAAGAATTAACACAATTTGTGACAATATTCATTGTACCTGCTACTTTAAACAATTTCAACTGCAGCTCTCTAAGCAAGATGGATCAAGCTGCCATTTGTTTTTCCTTCTTGAGAGTTTCCTTCTCAGAAACACAGGATTCCAATTCCACTGCCATCTGACACTTCTTGCAAGCTTTCTTTCATCTTGTAAACCT
>PVHP010014515.1:0-38920 GCA_004024765.1 Zapus hudsonius | reverse complement strand
CTTCCCCTTGCCAGTATTTGGCACACCTTCCTGCCGCTGTTTGCAGTGCTGTGGCAGAGGTGATGTCCAGCCCTCTGCTCATGCCATCGTTTTCCCTGCCAGAATGGAGTCTCCCCTCGAGTCCGTAAGCCAAATAAACCCATTCCTCTACAAGCCGCTTTTGCTTGGGTTCTTTCTGCGCAGCAACTAGAAAGCTGACTGCAACAGATGCAATCTCTGAGAACCACAAGCAGTTTGATAGATGATGACCTTCATGCAAAAAATTGCTTGGGGGAGAGGATAGTTAAAGGCACTTTCTGCAAATATGCTCATCCAAGTTTGATCCCCAGCATGTACACAAAGCCAACATATATAATCCCAAGCAGAACCAGGAGAATCCCACAGCTTGCAGGCCACCCAGACTGGCCAGCCTAGCAGTGAAAACAAGAGAAACCTTGTCTGAGATTGTCCTCTGACCTCTACATGCATGTCCATATGCACACGTGCATAAATAATAAAGAAAAATTCAAATGATTGTGCCATTCATACCCCTATATTTAGCACCTACTATACACTCCCCCCCAAAAAAAAATTTTTGTTGTTTTTTGAGATAGGATCTCGATCTAGCTCAGGCTGACCTGGAATTCACTGTGTAGTCTCAGTGGCCTCGAACTCACAGCAATCCTCCTACCTTTGCCTCCCAAGTGCTGGGATTAAAGGCGCGTGCCACCACACCCAGCAAAAATATTAACTAAATGAAATATCCAGTATTGACAGCTTCAGTCAAGAGTGGTTTGGAGGCTGGCTAAGTGCAATATCTGTTGATGCGATGGGAGATGGTGAAGTTATTTTTATGTCTAATTACACCTGCATTCAGAAGTCTCCCTTATCTGAAATGCTTGGGACCAGAAGTGTTTTGGATTTGGATTTTTTTCAGATTTTGAAATGGAGATAGGCTCTGTATAAACATGAAATTCATTTATGTTTCAAATACACTTTGTACCTGAAAGAATTTTATTTATTTATTTATTTGGGAGAAAGAGACAGCAAGTATGGCATGTGTTGTAGTCAGCTTCTCATTGCTACAATAAACATCCAACCAAAAGCAGCTTGTGAGAGGAAAGGGTTTATGTGGCTTACAGATTCAAGGGGAAGCTCCATGGTGGCAGGGAAAATGATGGCATGAGCAGCACTGCAAACATTGGCAGGAAGGTGTGCCAAACACTGGCAAGGGGAAGCTGGCTATAACACCCATAAGGCTGCCCCAAACAACAAGGTTCCAATTACAAAATTGCCATCATTTGGGGATCAAGCATTCAGAACACTTAAGTTTATGAAGGACACCTGAATCAAACCACCACCACATGCCAGAGCCACTTGGGGCTGCAAATGAACTCCAGACATATGCACCAAATTGTGGGTCTGGCTTTGCATGGGTACTGGGGAATCAATCCTGGGCCAGCAGGCTTTGCAAGCAAGCACCTTTAACCACTGAACCATCTCCTCAGTCCCGAAAATAATGTTACATAATATTTTTCGTACACCCGTGTTTGGGGCTTGATTTCCCCCCCACACACACACACAGAATGTGCATACATCAGCAAATTGTTGACTAACTCTTTAAGTTTTTCATTTGTATGTGTGGATGCCAGAGGACAAAAAAAATAAAAATGCCAGAGGTAGGTGTTGTTCCTCAGAAACTGTCTACCTTTTTTTAAGACAGAGTCTTGCATTGACCTGAAGCTCATCAAGTAAGCTAGACTAGCTGGCCAGTGACTTCCAGGGATCTGCCTGTCCCTGTCTCCCTAGCACTGAGCGTGTAAAGTCGCATCCTTGTGCCCAGGTTTTTTTTTTTTTAATGGGTTCTGGAAATTGAACTCAGATCCTCATACTTGCAAGGCAAGCATTTTACTGTCTGAGCTTTCTCCTTAGCCTCGATATGTTTATTCTCAGACAAGGTCAGGGGGCTCCAAGTTGGCCTTGAACTAACTGTGTAGCACAGGCTGGCCTCAAACTCTGGATCCTTCCACTGCAGCCTCCCAAGTGCTTGGATCACAGTCATGGGCTACCCACACCTGGCTTAGGGGAGTAATTTAATGAAAAGCTAATTTAGGAAGATTCATTAAACAAAACAGTCATATAATGTATTGCGTTCTACATTTGTTGTTCAACTTTATTGTGTACTAGGCTTTAGGGACATAAACAAGGATTTAGAGTGCCTCTCATGCTCTTATATGTAGGAGCTCACCTACATATTAATATCCTAACATGTTAATATACTAACGTGTCATTTTGCACTTGCTGTTTTGTCTTGAGGTTGGTTCCCATTTGTTGGGGTCTCATTAGGTGGTCCAGATTTGCTCTCTATCCACCAGGCCCATGGTGGTCATGAGAAATGAGCCAAATGACTGCTGCAAATAATTCCTGTTCTCAGAGAAACAAGAGTGAGTAGTTAATTTTCTTTTGTTCTCCTTTAGGAATAATGTGAAGATTTTTTTTTTTTTTTTACTTCTACAAGCTGAAAAGGCCAAAACATAAGCAGTGCCAAGGTGGTGACAGACGAAATCACTGAAGAAGTGCTGGGGACAGCTAGTCAGCCGGCCATGGCTCCTGTAAAGATCAGCCACGTGGTATCATTTTCCTCTCAGGTATATGAATGAGCAGGAATGACTTCTCTCTTGATGAGTGAAAGCAGTGAGTAAGAGACTCACCAGGTGTGGTGGTGCAGGCGCACACCTTTAATCCCAGCACTCAGGGGGCAGAGGTAGGAGGATCACCATGAGTTCAAGGCCACCCTGAGACTATATACTGAATTCCAGATTAGCCTAGGCTAGAGTGAGACCCTAAAAACAAAAGACTTGACAGGTGTGGTGGCACACCTTTAATCCCAGCACTTGGGAGGCAGAAGTAGAAGAATTGTGAGTTCAAGGCCAGCCTGGGCTAGAGTGAGACCCTACCTCAAAAACAAAACAAAGCCAGGCGTGGTGACGCATGCCTTTAATCCCAGCACTCAGGAGGCAGAGGTAGGAGGATCACCATGAGTTCAAGGCCACCCTGGAACTACATAGTGAATTCCAGGTCAGCCTGGACTAGAGAGAGACCCTACCTAAAAAAAAAAAGTAGGAGACTTGCCCATGGTTTGTAGCCCTAGGCCTAGAATATTCTGTACCAGGATCCTCAGGACAGTTTGATTATTCTGTCATTGAAAGCCATCCGGACACTCAAAGTCATCAGGGACCTATGAGGATATGATGACCATCATGTATGCTCTGTCTCCCTCCTAAGCCTCTATGACTCCCTCGTAGAACCAGCCTAGCCCTTGGCCCAAGACTGATCCACTATGACACTTTGAGGGACTCTGCACCCTTTCCCCTATTGTCATCGCTCTAGTGACCCCTCTCCGAGCCTCCTGTTGCCAGATCTTTTTCATGGAGTGCCATTGGCATTGAGGGGATGTCTATTTCCCAGCAATATCATTTGTGTGGCGGAGTGCTTAGCATCCCAGGCCCTAATGACAATATTACTTTTTAGTGATTTTGACAGTCGAAAAATTTCTCACACATTCCAGAGAGCCCTTTGATGATGTCTAGCTGTTAATAGGTCTGGTTTAGGTGCTGGGGATGTAGCTGGTTTGGTAGAGTTGCTTGCCTAGCATGCATGAAGCCCTGGGTTTGATCCCCAGTACTATATTAACCAGGTGTGGTGGTACTCACCTGAAATCTTAGCATTTGGAAGTAGAGACAGAAAGATCCAAAGTTCAGGGTCATCTTTGGCTACATAGTAAGTTTGAAGACAGCCTTGGCAACATGAGACCCTGTCTCAAAAGTAAATGATGGCTAGAGAGGACTCAGTGAGTAAACTGCTTTGCTGCATAGCATGAGAACCTGAGTTCATATCCCCAGCACCCATGTTTAATGCTGAGTGTTGTAGAATATGCCTGTCCCAGAGATGGGGAATCCCTGGGACACACTGACTAGCCAGTCTAGCTAAATCAATGAGCATTAAGTGCAGTGAGAAACCCTATCTCAATAAGGTGAAGAATGACTGAGGATGACCCTAACATTGACTTCTGGCCTCTACACACAGCACATACACATGTGCACACAAAAATAAATAAAATTTAAAACACACTAGAAGCTCTGATTTCGGAAACCTGGGAATTTGCTTTCATTAGTTATTTAGCCCAAGGACATAGGTAAATTTCTAAGCCTCCCTAAGCTTCAGGTTTTTATTTATTTATTTATTCATTTATGGATTGAGGAGACAGACAGTGGGAGCACCAGGGTCTCTAGCCACTGCAAATGAACTCCACATGCATGCATGCATCTGGCTTTATGTGGTACTAAGGAACTGAACCCAGGGCTTTAGGCTTTGCAGGCAAGTACCTTAACCTCTGAGCCATCTCTCCAGCCCAGCTTCAGGGTTGTTTTTTTTTTTTTTCTTCCTTTTACTTTTGTTTGTTTTTTCATGGTAGGGTCTCACTCTAGCCCAGGCTGACCTGGAATCCACTATGTAGTCTCAGGGTGGCTTCGAACTTACAGTGATCCTCCTACCTCTGCCTCCCAAATGCTGGGACTAAAACCATGCACCACCATGCCCAGCTTTTTTTTGTTGTTGTTATTGTTGTTGTTTTGTTTTGTTTTTAAATATTTTATTTATTTGTAAGCAGAGAGAGACAGAGACAGAGAGTATGGGCACGCCAGAGCCTCAAGCCACTGCAAATGAACTCTGGATGCATGCACCACTTTGTGCATCTGGCTTATGTGGGTACTGGGGAATTGAACCCAGATCCTTAGGCTCTGGAGACAACCCCCTTAACCACTGAACCATCTCTCCAGTCCCCTAAGCTTCAGTTTATTTGTTAACTAAGAAGTAACCAATAATACTGGCAATTTAACAATCAAGAGAATTAAATGAGGTAGAAGTAAATATCTATAAATCACAAGGCACATGATATCTGTGTTCTTATGAATTCTCCTGGAGCCCCAAAGGATTTGGGATTATAGGTATCTCTTATTCATAGACATCCTTTTTTTCCCTGTGATCTCAGTAAAGTTCCTGATTTTTCTTCTCCTCTCTGATTTAGGACCCCAAGTATCCTGTGGAGAACTTGCTGGACCCAGATAGTCACAGAGGACCTTGGCTTAGCTGCCCTCAAGACAAGAGTGGGCAGCTGAAAGTGGAACTACAGCTGGAGAAGGCAGTGCCCATTAGCTATATCGATGTTGGTGAGAGTGCTCAGGCCCCAGGGCCGCTGCAGGAAAATAAGCAGGATATGCCTCTTACCATTCCATTCAAATGTCTTGATTCATTCTGGGCTTCTGGTAGACGCCCTGCCTTGGTGTAAAGGGAATATGGGGCTTTCGCCCATAGGGCAGGTTTGGTATGGGAAAAAAGGTCTCCATTCATACAGAATACACTGTGGGGCTGGAGAAATGCTCAGTGGTTAAGGTGCTTGCCTGCAAAGCCTAACAACTCAGGTTCAATTCCCCAGTACCCATGTAAAGCCAGATGCACAAAGCAGCACATGCATCTGGAGTTTGTGGGGGCTGAAGGTCCTGACATGCCCGTTCTTTCTCTTTCTTCTTTCTTTCTTTCTTTCTTTCTTCCTTCCTTCCTTCCTTCCTTCCTTTCCTTCCTTCCTTTCCTTCTTTCCTTTCTCTCTTTTTCTCTCTCTCTCTGCTTGCAAATAAATAAATTGAGGGCTGGAAGGATGGCTCAGTGGTTAAGGTACTTGCCTGAGAAGCCTAAAGACCCAGGTTCAGTTCCCTAGTATCCACATAAAGCCAGATGCACAAAGTAGTGCATGAATCTGGAGTTCATTTGCAGCAGCTGGCAACCGTGGCATGCCTGTTCTTGGTCTTCTATCTCATTCTCCGTGCAAATGAAAAATAAAAAAGTAAATTTATCAAAAAATTATATATTATGAATGGTGCTCCTAGAAATACAGAGTAAACTGCCTTGCTAGGAAGATGAGCTGTGTGTAGGAGTTTATAAATTAAGAAGTTGGTATTAGAAGTCTCTGGAATAGAGAACTGTCAGACCACTGATTTTAGTTTTCTCAGGACAGAAGATGTTGGGCTCCCTAGTAGTTCCTCCAGGGGCAGGTTTCAGACCGGGGGACCACAATGAACCTTCACATTGTCATTTAGCTAGTTGGGGTTTCATTTACTGGCTCCCTGCGTGGCTCCATATGTTGCCAGACCTGTTTGGTTTCCATCCCGTTCTGGAGTAGCAGAATGTCTGCAGTTATTCCATTGCTCTTAGGCTTCTCTCCAATGTTTATTCCCAGGTAACTGCGGCTCTGCTTTCCTGCAGATTGATGTGGGTCGTTCTTCCTGGTCTCTGGACAGACTTTTTGTCACCCTGCTTCCTGCAACAACGCTGATGTCCCTTGCTGATTCAAAGCAAGGGAAGAACCGCTCAGGGGTCCGGATGTTTAAAGATGGTAAAGAGGGGGCCTGTGGAGATAGCTCAGTCAGTAAAGAGCTTGCCTTTCTAGCATGAGGACCTGAGTTCAGTTCTCAGAACTCATATTTTTTTAAAAGCTGGGTATATTTTTATTTTTTAAAAAAATTCCACATATAGTAGCATGCAGTTATAATCCCTGGTAGAGGCAAGTGGGTACCTGGCACTCACTGGCTAGCCAGAATTGCCTTACTAGGCAGGTCCCAGACCAATAAGCCCTGTCTCTGGAGCTCCAGTGGCGCAATCGGTTAGCGTGCGGTACTTATACAGAAGCCCTGTCTCAGGCTAGAGAGATGGCTCAGTGGTTAAGTGCTTGCTGCACAAATGTGAGGGACCTGAGTTGAAATCCCCAGAACCCACATAAAACTCGACACAGTACCACATGTCTGTAACCCCAGTACTCAGAATGGTGGGGTGGTGGCAAGAGAATCCTCAGAGGCTCACAAGCCAGCTAACCTGGTGTATACAGTGGAGAACACTAGAGACCCTGTCTAATTCAAGATAGAAGGCAGGATCTAATGCCTGTGGTTGTCTCTGGCCTCACACACACCAACACACATGCATACAGTAGAAGATCGTAAAGGAGCAAAAGTGGGAAGGTGCTCCCATAGAGAGAGGCCATGCGGAAAGGATGTCAGTACTGCTAGGTGTAGATTGGGGAGTGGGGAGCAGTGCAAGGGCTGTGTGGATTGGGGGAACAGGGCCATAGGCTTAGGTGTGATTTCTGCCTGATGAAAATACTTGAGAGCTGGGGAAATGTGTGAGTTATGATTTATATTTACCTATACCTTGTGATTCACTGGAGTAGTCAACATAACTGTTATTTTTAGGGGCTTGTTTAGACAGAATCTCAATGTGCAGCCCAAGCTCACTTTGAACCCATGATCTCAGCCTCCCATGTGCAGGAAATATAGGCATATACCGCACACCTGGTGATTACTGTATTGCTTTTTTTTTTTTAATCTTGTTTACTTATTTACTACATTTCTTTTTTTTTCAATATTCTATTTATTCATTTTAAAGCAGAGATATAGAGAGAGGGAGAGAGAGAGAACGCGCGCACAGGGCCACCACCTTGTGGTTCTGACTTATGTGGGTCCTGGGGAATTGAACCAGGAGTTTTAGGCACTGGAGGCAAGTGCCTTAACCGTTGAGCCATCTCTCCAGCCCACTACATTTCTTTTTTTTTGTTGTTGTTTTGTTTTTTGGGGTTTTTTTTCTTTTTTTCCCCCAAATGGATGTGTGTAGTGTGTAAGTGCAGAAGTGTAGTTAACTCAGTCCCTAGCATCACAAGAAAAGAGGAAAAAAAGTACAGAATGAATGTTGATATAAGCGATGAAAGGCTATATTTATGTAGTATTCCATGTTTCATGAGTTCTGCTCATGCAGAGCTCTGTGTTCATGGGCACTGCAAAGATACGTAAGGTATTCCTGATAAATAAAAAGTTTTAAAGTTTAAAAATGATTTAAGCAGGGCGTGGTGGCACACGCCTTTAATCCCAGCACTCGGGAGGCAGAGGTAGGAGGATCGCCATGAGTTCGAGGCCACCCTGAGACTACATAGTGAATTCCAGGTCAGCCTGGACCAGAGTGACCCTACTTCAAAAAACCAAAAAAAAAAAAAAAAAAAGATGAGTATGTTTTGGAGGGGTATGTGAGGTGGAAGCCACAAGGTACTGATGGGAATTGAATGTTGAATTGAATTCAGTGTTGGGAATTAAAGATGTGAAGTTTATGATATTAGTGGTGGATACTCTGAAAGTGTAGAGCATGTAGCGTGAGGATGAGGATGATGTAGGGTTGTACCCAGCTCGTCCACGGCACTACAGATAGCTCCTGTTCCAGTGTGATGTTGGCAAGGTCCTTGAGGAGGTGTACAGTAGTGATGTATTCCAGCTAGGAACTATGATGGAGGAATGACACTTGGAAGACAAGGGCGGGCTGAGAGAGCCCTACCTGTCCATTACCATTCCCCGAGCATGAACATGAAAGCCATGTTCCCTCAGTTCCTCTGCATGTGTGTGTGCATGAGAGAGAGAGTGAGTTAGGATCTCATATAGGCCAATCTAGCATCAAACACTATGTAGCTGAAGCTGGCCTTGAATTCTTCCTCCTCCCAAGTGCTGTACCACACCCAGCTCCTTTCTTTTTTCCATGAGATGATTTCCTGGCTCCAGCCTCAGGTGAATCCTGGGATCGACTTCGAGTTACCTGCTCCCAACCTTTCACACGTCATCAATCCTTTGGCCTGGCCTTCCTGCGGGTCCGCTCCTCTCTGGACTCCTCAGATGAACTTATGATGTGTCCCTCAATCCCTGGAAGCTCTGGGCTGAGCCAGGTATGTGGAACAAGGATTGTTTCCTTTCCCTTTCAGTTCCTGGCTAGAAACCTGGTGCTTAGTTGAGGGGTACACACATAGACACACAAGTACACGTGTCAGTGGACTTGCTGTCCAAGCTTACAGATAGGAATAAGCTCCTCCTCTCTTACACAGCAGACAAGCAAGCAAGTGAACCTTCAATACAGTGTGCACAAAGCTGCTGGGCCGTTCATTATTTAGCCACAGTGAAATTCTCTGGGTCCCAACTTAACCTAACTTTCATGTTATTTCTGGGTTCTTGGAGAGCTATCACTTTGAGCACCTGAACGCCCCAAGACCTGCTACAGCCCCTCTGTCATTGTTTCCTGTCCCACCTGTCTTGAAAAGCCATCTAGGGCGTGGTGGCACACGCCTTTAATCCCAGCTGTGAGTTCAAGGCCACCCTGAGACTACATAGTGAATTCCAGGTCAGCCTGGACTAGAGTGAGACCCTACCTCAAAAAACCGGAAAAAAAAAAAAAAAAAGAAAAGCCATCTAGGTTTTTAGATATGTGCTTGTCATTGCTATTGCCATTTATCTTTCTGAGCCAGTCCACTGCACTGTAATTCTCCACAGTGTGAATGTATAGTCAGTTACACAGGTTAGTTATAGAGTTTTAGAGGTTTGACATTGTGAAATAGTTACTGTGAAATAGTTACTGTAACAGAAATAGTTACTGATTTTTAGTGAAAAAACAGAAACAGAGATTTAGCATGGCAGCTCACATTACTCCCCTTAAATAAATCTTAGAGTGAATTTGAACTTGACTCTACCTAGCATGCAGTCAGAAGTTCAGTCCCTACTGATTGATCTCATTTAGAATTAAGGTTCATTAACTGTCTCTCCATGCCTTCTAGTTGCCTTTTCTAGTACTGTTTGCTCTAAAATTAATGTAACAGAGCTGGGAATATAATTTAAGGGTAGAACATTTGCCTAATACATTTGAGGGTATAGGTTTCCTCTCCAACATGGAAAAAAATCAATTGCTGATTATTTGGTCTGAGGATATAGCTCAGAAGTAGAGTTCTTACCTAGCATGTATAATGCCCTGGGTTCAATCCCAGGTACCACCAACACACACTATTTCTTTTTCAAAAAGATATGCAGGAAGATGAATTATTTGACTTTTATACCTACACAAATCTATTTTATATGTATATAAACATAGATGTTCTTCAAACTTTGCATGTGACATACTCAAAAGTTTGTACATGTCATCTGTTCCCATATCCCTGATTTCCCTGTTGTGTGGATTTTTTTTTTTCTGGAGCATTATTAACTTCTGTGTGGCAGTGCCCCCTGCTGGTAAATCTTGGCATTCCATATTTCTGCATTTTCTCCTTAGGGTTCTTCTGATGCTCAGAAGTCTGGTCCTAGCCCCTGGCTGGCTAATCCTTCTATCCGGAGGACATTCTTTCCAGAACCCCACATGTATGTACCTACCATTGTTGAGATCATTCTCCTGGAACAGAAAGACCACATTGCTCAAATCATTTATTTTAGGCCTAACCCTGTCCAAGTATCAAACTGGCTTTCTCAGTGAAATGCCAATGACTTGAGTGAGTCAAATGAGCTCTGTTTCTCTGCAGGAACACCAAGGAAATGTCGGGGCTCAGGGATATGCTAAAGCAGCTGCAGCCAGGGGCTCTGGGGCGCTCAGCCCAAATGGTGCTTTCTGCTGCCTGCAAAGCACCTCCCAGCAGTATGGCAGGTCCAAAGAAGAGTGAAGGTGAGGCCCCGAGATCTGCTTCCTTTGCCTAATTTGTCCTTCCTCCCTGAAGCTCCCTGCTATCCAGGGATGGCTCACTAGTAGGACCTCATGGGGAAGAAAAGATGACATCAGGGAAGAAGTGAAATCAATTATTCCATAGTAATTGAATAGGAATCAGGAATCCTTATCTTTAGGGGCTTCAATTCCCTCAAGTTCAGAGTGAAGGAATTGAACCAAATAATATCTAAGCCCTTGCAGTATTAGTGGCCTGTGATCATCTCAGAAAGATGTGATAAAGGGTGCAGAGTTCATTTGGAGAAATAAGGGAGAATAATGTAACTTTATCAAAAATTAGAAAGAAGCCATGTATGGTAGTGCATGCCTTTAAGCCCAGCACTGGGAGGCAGAGGTAGGAGCATCACTTCAATGCCAGTCTGGGACTACAGAGTAAATTCCAGATCAGCCTGAGATAGAGAACCTGCCTCTAAATAATAGACACATGATAGATAGATAGATAGATAGATAGATAGATAGATAGATAGATAGATAGATGATAGATAAAATGAAGAAAAAGTAAAAGTCATTTTGGAACCAGGTGGCATACCTGTAATCCTAGCATTCAAGAAGCTGAGGCAAGAGGATGGATAACTTCAGGCCAGCCTGAGTTACATGTGAAAACCCTATTTGAAAAAGTTTTTTTTAAGTGATCATAAACACCCACTAGGGAAGTAGAGGCAGGAAATCTGTGACTTTAAGACCAAACTGGGCTACACAAGCAGACCTTGAGTTGGGGGAAGGAAGGAAGGAAAGAAGGAGTTATTTAGGTGTTTTTTCACCTGACATTACTAGCTAGGCATCTTTACCAATTTTGCTGGTTTAGTGTCCTAATTTTACAAGAGGATCTAAGATTCTAAGTGAATTTTCTGAGTCACACAGCTAGTAAGTGGCAGAGCCAGGATTCAGAGCCCTAAAAACATTTTCCTTTTACTTTCCAAATAGCAAGAAAATAGAAAAGGTTTGTCATGTCAAAGGTCTTAACAAATTAGTGAAATCATGAGTTTGGTATTTCATTGCAAGAGAAGGCATTGATTATTGTTATGTAACAAATTACTTTGAAACTTAGTGACAGCGGTCAATAGGAGTCATTTCAGAGGCCATGTGCCACATAAGCAAGATTCTTATTTTAAGAGAAGGAGGATGGAAACGAAACCTTTTGGGACATGTACTATACACTGGGTACCAGAGCTATGAAAGCACTTGAAGATATGTTCAGGGCCATGCAAAATGGTTCTGAATTCTGAATAACTACATAAATGGTGGTTGTTGGGTTTTTTTATCACTAATTTTATTGACTATCACTAATATTTATTGAATATCTCTTGTGTGCCAGCCTTGAATGGTACCAGTGATACCACAGTAAATAAAATATCAGTGTTCCCTCTGAAGAGGCACATGTCTGTATCAAACAAAGAAATCTAAAAGTTGGCCCAGTGTGGAGGCTGAGAGAGGAGGATCACTATGAGTTTGAAGCCGGCTTGGGCTAGCGTGAGACCCTATCTTTAAAAACAAAACAAATTCATAAAGTCTAGAACCAGCTGTGAGAAATACTTTGAAGAAAAACATAATGGGGGCTGGAGAGGTGGCTCAGTGGTTAAAGGCACTTGCCAGTAAAAAAACTGACAGCCTGAGTTCGATTCCCCAGTACCCATGTAAAGCCAGATGCACAAAGTAGCACATCTGGAGTTCGTTTGCAGTGGCTATTTAACACTTGAAGAATGAGGAAGAATTAACCAGGCAAAGAGGGTAGAAAGCATATTATCATTTTTATGTCTTTGCATATGTGCATGTGTCTGTGTGTATGTGGGCACGTCAGGATCTCAGGTCACTACAAACCAACTCCAGATGCTTGTGCAACTTTCTATGTCTGGCTATATGTGAGTGGTTGTGGAATTGAACCCAAGCCAGCAGGCTTTGCAAGCAAGGGCCTTTAACCACTGAGTCATCTCTTCAGACCCCAAAAGAATATACTTCTTTTTTTTTTTTTTTCGAGGAAGGGTCTCGCTCTAGTCCAGGCTGACCTGGAATTCACTATGTAGTCTCAGGGTGGCCTTGAACTCACGGCAATCCTCCTACCTCTGCATCCCGAGGGCTGGGATTAAAGGTGTGCGCCACCACGTCTGGCTTCAAAAGAATATTCTTAAAAGAAGGAAAGGGCTGGAGAGATGGCTCAGCGGATAAGGTACTTGGCTCCAATGCCTGAGGCCCCTGGTTCAATTCCCCAGTACCCACATAAGCCAGACCCACACGGTGGCGGGCCTGGCGCGCGCGCGCGCTCTCTCTCTCTCTCTCTCTCTCTCTCTCTCTCTCGAAAAATGAATAAGTAAAATATTTTTTAAATATTTTATTCATTTTCAAGCAGGGAGATACAGAGAAAGAGAGAGACAGAGACAGAGAGAGAGAGAGAGAGCACCAGGGCCACCATCTTGTGGGTCTAGCATATGTGGGTACTGGGGAATTGAACCCGGGGCCCTAGGCACTGGAGGCAAGTGCCCAACTGCTGAGCCATCTCTCCAGCCCAGTAAAATATTTTTTTTATAAAAAAGGAAAATAATATGTGAAGAAGGCCTTTTGTAAGTAAGGTAGGTTTTATTGTTTTCGTCTGATTTTTTTTTAATATTTTATTTATTCATTTTCAAGCAGATGAGAGAGAGAGAGAGAACCAGAGCTACCACCTTATGGGTCTGGCTTATGTGGGTCATGGGGAACTGAACCAGGGGCCTTAGGCACTAGAGGCAAGTGCCTTAACCGCTGAGCCATCTCTCCAGCCCTGTTTTCGTCTGATTTTTGAGACAGGTTCTCATTATTCATCTTGATCTGGCCTTGAATTTGCTATCCTTCAGCCTAAGTCCACCAATTGCTGGGGTTAAGGTATGTGCCTCCATGCCTGGGCTAATGGATAGCATTTAATGAGCGTTTCCAACACAGAACCCAGAACAGAAGAACAGAAGGGAAAGAATGACTCAGGCAGGATGAAGAGGCGGAAGGTGCAAGACCAAAGGTAAGTAGGTCCTCACCACAATCCAGCTCGCCCTTGAACCTCAGTGCTCCTCTGCAGCTGTCCCTCCAGCCTCCACATGCACACACATGCAAATGAAGTAGAATCAATTTAAATCTTGTGGCATAGGCCTGTAACTCCAGCACTCAGGAGGCTAAGGCAGAAAGATTGATCATTATACCTATATACCAGCACTCTGGAAGTGGAAGCCAGTTGGCCAGGCTGGGCATGGTGTCACATGCCTTTAATCCCAGCCCTCGGGATGCAGAGGTAGGAGGATTGCCATGAGTTAGAGGCCACCCTGAGACAACATAGTGAGTTCCAGGTCAGCCTGGGTTAGAGTGAGACCCTACCTTGGAAAACCAAAATAATAGTAATAATAAGTAAATAAATAAAAATTAAGTTAGCGGTTGCTAGTATTTGTGTGAACAGGCAGAGGAAGTGACCAGGGAGTGACTAAGAATGGATTTGAAGTTTCTTTGGGATTGATAAAAATGTTCTGGAATTACTTATAGTTATTCAACCTGTAAATATGCTCAGTCTACGTGATCTAAATTATATGATATGTGCATAATAGCTCAATTAAGAAATTGAAAATCAGGGACTGGGGAAATTGCTTAGCAGTTAAAATTGCTCACTTGCAAAGCCTGCTGGCTGGATTCAGTTGCACAGTACCCACGTAAAGCAAGATGTACAAGATGGTGTGTGCATCTAGGGTTTATTTACAGTGACAAGAAGCCCTGGCGCATCCATCCTCTCCCCTCACCCCCTTAAATAAAGAAATAAGTAAAATGCTAAACAAAAAAAAATTTTAAGATGGGTGCATGCCTTTAATCCCAGCACTCAGGAGGCAGAGGTAGGAGGATCACTGTGAGTTCAAGGCCAGCCTGAAACAACACAGTGATTCCAGGTCAGCCTGAGCTAGAGTGAGACCCTACCTTAAAAAAAAAAAAAATTTAAATCTCTGAATAATGGTGGGAAGTCTGTTCTCAGATGCTTGAAGGCTAAATCACTTCCTCCCACGTCTGTGGTGTCAAGTGGGAAGAGTAGGGCTGTAACCCACGATACTATTCCACTTCAGCCCTTCTCTACATTCTTGTCTGGATTCCAGGCCTTCTGGTCTCTCCCTGATAGCTGCTCACTGCGCTTTCTCACAGGCCTCTGTCCACCTCACGTTCTCAGCCAAACAAGAGGCAGGCAGCAAGGGCGAGGCAAAGAGAACACCAACCTCAAGCCCAAAACAGTGCTGTCCAGGCTAGTGGACAGTGTCCCATTTGTACAGGTAAGCCGCATTGGCCAAAGTAGAGGGAGGTGGTTCCCAGTGTGTCCTTGAGGAAGAAACAGGAGGTCTGGAGGTGTTGTCAGGAAGTATCTGCTTGAGCCAGACCTGGCTGGTGTTGTTCTTTATGCTAATAACTTACCTTTCCTACTAGACCCAACATTCTATATAACATAACCGTGGGCTTCTAGCATTCCATCAGGTATAGCCATATAGTTAACAAATATTTGACCGATACGTGATAGTGTCTCTTGGGTTTGTTTTCTTCCTCTCCCATTCAGGCTCCTTCAGCATTGAGATTCTTCCCCTGCACGCTGCCACTTGTGGAGAGACCTCCCCACCTCAGCCTACTTCTTCCTCCTCCTCACCATCTTCCTCACAGTCTGTACTGTGGGTGTCCTCCCCAGAGAATTCGCCACCTGTTTCCTGGGTCCAATGTCCTATCTGTGAGTTGCAGTTCACAGCAAGAGAAATAGAGGAACATGCCAGCATGTGTGGAGAGGTTTTTCCAGAATGAGCCCTGAGGACCGACCCTCTATGAGGGAGACTAGGAAGGGGATCTCTTGTGGCTGATGATGGCCAGCCACTCAGCCTCCTCCCTCCACTCCTCACCTCAGGGACTGTGCTTGCCTGAAGGCACCTCTGGGTCCCACTTACTGCCCATTCCCAGTTGTCAAGGCTTTGTCACTATGGTACTCAGTTCCCTTAAGAACAGCTCTGTCCTTTTCTACCCTCTGGAGTAGAATTGAGGATTTCTCTAGGGCCTTAGCATGCTATCCAAAATGCTTTCCCTCGATGATGGGTACGTATCCTTGTGCCCATTTTCCTGAAGAGAGAGCCAAGGCCCAGTCAGAAGAAAAGTACTGACAGGTAAAATCCTGCTATGCTAGGAAGATGGGAGTGAGTATTAAGCATGAAACTGACATCTGACACCCTGTGGCCTTAACTTTCAATGTCCTTTGTGAATTCCTGTCCCAGGTCTAATCAGGGAGCAGTGCTGCTCTGGGATGTCAGCCAGTTATTTATCTTGGGCCTCGAATGAACCCTCAGTAACTAAGAAACCATCCTTTATCCTTGTGGTCACAGATCTGTTATGGGGCCCAGATAAGTTTGTGACTAAGAAATGGTCTGGCTGTGAGGCCTTGGGCAAATCCATTCCCACTTATACAGTGAGGTCGTTGGGCCAGAGGGTCTCTAACCTGTGGATATGCAGAATTCTGCTTCTTTAAGCAGTTCCGCACTCTCTCCCCTTTCCTCAAGAGATTTCTGTGTGTGACACTAACACCTGGTCCCCCCGGTACAGGACAGAGGGGGAGCAGCTGGTTCTGGCAAAAGGCGTGGCTTTGGGTGAGTAGGAAAGAGGGTGCTGGGTGCAGTTGAGGAAGCAGGCGAGCAGGAGTTCAGTTCTTCAGTCCTTGCCTGCAGAGGTGGCTGTAGCCATGGACCCTCTCCCGGTAAGAGGCTCTCTGTTTCCCTGCTTTCCCACATCCCAGTCCCACTTCTAGCAGCAGTAAACCATTAAGGCCAGGGCAGTGGCGGGGACAACCTAGCTGCCAGGCAGGTCGTGAGCACCACCATAGGGGTAGAAGAGCCACTGAGCCAGGGTCCAGAAGAAGAGAGTGGTGAGGATGGGCTGGGCTTTGTACAAGAACTGGTCAAAGTAGTAACAAGTTGGGAGAGATGCCCCCCAAAGCAGGAGGGGGCAAGCCAGGCAGGGAGGCGGGTGGAAGAAGAACATGTTAGGATCCTGCTGGGGTCCTGTTCAGAGTTGGGGGCTTAGGAACAACCCCTCCTGTGGGGACATGTCTGGACCTGCCCTCCAGAGAAGCTCTGGGACTGTCAGAGACGAGCAGCTGGAAGATGAACAACAAGATAGGAGCTGGAGCCTGGCCAGATCCTGTGTGTCCCCATGCAGGTTTAGATGACCAGTGTGGCCCCGTGCACCTGCTTCCACCACCCTTTCTCAGGATACTCACGTTTGGGGCTATTGTGTGTGTGTGGGGGGGTGGTCTTGTGAAGGTGGGAGGTATAAGCTAAGGAAGGCCTCTCCCCATCAATGCCATTCTGGCACTTTGCTGACCTGAATCTGCACAATAAAGTGGTGAATAAGACAATTTTTGCCAGTATGAACTTGGGGCAAGGACAAAATAGTAGTAGCTGGTGATCGAGGGTCAAGAGCTAGAAAATGGAAGGTAAGGAAGGCCCCCAAACAACGGGGGTTGTAACTCAGAGTCCTACCCCTCCCCTCTATGTAGCTACAGCCAAACTGGACAGAGATTGTGAACAAAAAGCTCAAGTTCCCGCCACCACTCCTGGGTGCCATCCAGGAGGGGCGACTGGGACTTGTTCAGCAGCTGCTGGAGTCGGGGCCTGAGGCCTCGGGCACTGGGCCCGGTGGACCCCTGCGGAATGTGGAGGAGGCTGAGGACCGCTCCTGGAGGGAAGCTCTCAACCTGGCCATCCGCCTGGGCCATGAGGCCATCACTGATGTGCTGCTGGCCAATGTCAAGTTTGACTTCCGGCAGATCCACGAAGCCCTACTCGTGGCAGTGGACACAAACCAGCCAGCAGTGGTGCGACGCCTCCTAGCCAGGCTGGAACGAGAGAAGGGTCGAAAAGTAGACACGAAGTCTTTCTCACTGGCCTTCTTCGACTCATCAATTGATGGGTCTCGCTTTGCCCCTGGTGTCACCCCACTCACCCTGGCCTGCCAGAAGGACCTGTATGAAATTGCACAGCTACTTATGGAACAGGGTCACACCATTGCCCGGCCCCACCCCGTCTCCTGTGCCTGCCTGGAGTGTAGCAATGCCCGCCGCTATGACCTGCTGAAGTTCTCCCTGTCCCGTATCAACACGTACCGAGGCATTGCCAGCAGGGCTCACCTGTCGCTGGCCAGTGAGGATGCCATGCTGGCTGCCTTCCAGCTCAGCCGGGAGCTCAGGCGCCTTGCACGCAAGGAGCCAGAGTTTAAGGTTTGTTTCTCCCGTTTCCTGCTACCCTGGGTGACTTCTGCTCGGCAGGTTTGGGCTTGTGAGTGTTCTGGAAAGTGAGAAGCAACAAAACAGGATAAGGCCTCTTATCAGAAAATAAGCTACAATACCACATTTGGGGGGGGGTACTCAAATGGCAGAGAGCAGTCCTCCTAGGGGTAGCTAGGCTTATACAAGAGACACGACCCCTACCCTAATGGTGCCCTGGGTCCATCTAAGAAATAAATAGGGAAACAGTTGAGCAGACTTAGACATGACATTCAGTAGAGCATATCTTTTGGGGGTGCCCACTGTGTTCTTAACCTAGACCATTGTTGGGACTATCGAGCTTGTGATTACAGGCAGGGGGTGGAAGACAAGACACTCTCAGGGCTTCCAAAGTGCAGAACACAGCAAGACTCAGAAGAAGACATTGAACTTAGCTGCAGAAGAGGCTGGTTTAGTTTGAGTGAAGAGCTCGGAGGGTATTTGAAGTAGGGCTGCACTCCCAGCAGAGTCTTGTCACTAAAAGTATATGGTGCATGCAAGAGAGACCCCAGCAGGACAGCATGCATGAAGCAGAGCTGGGAGGCAGGGGCTGAAACTGCACCAGTCCAGGTTGTCTATCCCTGGACTTCCCAGTGGGCCAAGCCACTTGGTCCCCATGCTCCAGATTGCCACCAGGCAAGGGAGCCTACAAGGATGTTAAAATGAGGCCTTTAGGGTTGGGGATTTAGCTCAGTGGAGGAGCACTTGTGTAAGCGCAAGGCCCTGGGTTTGGTCCTCAGTACCAAAAGAAGAAAAAAAAAATCATAAATGGAGGCCTAAGGACAGAATGAAAATATCCCCTAGTGACTAGCAGGAAAGGAAGGAGCAATCCTTGCAAAGGACTTTCCCCTATTCTCACAGGAGGGAGGCAGAGCAGGAATTCTCATCCCCACTTTACAGTTGGGGAGACATTTCTGGTCCAGTGTGATACCATCTAAGAAACAGTGCTGAGCCAGACCTAGGCCTCGCAAGCCTGGCCCAGATCCTCTGGAGTTACAATCCCAAATAAAAACAGAATAGGATGGAGAAGGTTCAGACAAAAACTGCCTTATTCACTTCTGCATCTCTTACAACTGCCAGCAAAGGTTTCTTACAAGGAAGATGCTAGAAAAGATGGGTGAAATGAGCACATGAAAGGTAAAAGGAATAGGAGTTGAAGTGGGATAGCAGACAGGAACTAGAAAATGGAAGTCCAAGAAACAGGCCAAGGTGACGGTCTGTTGAAGTGACTTGGTGTTGAGGTAGAGTTGACACCAGATAAACAGAGGTGCCTCATTCTAGCAAGGGTTGACAAGGTGGTACAAAAGAAAACATGATCCAATTACACCCAACAGAGGTGTTCACAGGCCCACTGTTTGGGGGAGCTAGGAGAGGGACAAATTGATTTGATGGGGTCTATAGAGTGTCTGACACTATGCACTTCCTTCCCTGTAGCCTGAGTACATTGCCCTGGAGTCAGTGAGCCAGGAGTATGGCTTTGAGCTGCTGGGCATGTGCCGGAACCAGAGCGAGGTCACTGCCGTGCTCAATGACCTGGGTGAGGACAGCGAGACAGAGCCTGAGGCAGAGGGCCTAGGCCAGGCCTTTGAGGAGGGCATCCCCAACCTGGCGAGGCTACGGCTGGCTGTCAACTACAACCAGAAGCGGGTCAGCTGGGCTCCGTTGCCTCCCCACTCCTGCCCTCTGCCCTGGTCCCTTGCTTCCTCTTAAGAATCCACCGCTCTAAGCTTAGGCAATGACTCCATGCCCTCAGGGCCCACTGTGACCTTGACTCAGCACCCTTCCATCTAAACCCTTAATGACAAAGAGAAGGTCCCCTGCCTGCCCTAACCCCTCCCAGTCCTTGGGAGACCCAGCACCCAATATAACCCATCCTTCAGAATGTTCAGGTCTCACAGACTCAGTGCTGCCTCTGACCACCGAGTAACTTTAGCCCAGTCTTCTGTTAGACTTCAGTACTTCGCTCTGCACACCAAAATCAGACTAGCTCTCAGGGGATAAATAGCCAGTGATTCTTTTATTCTCTCTCATTAGACATCACCACCACCACCACCACCCCCGCCACCCCAAGAGAAAGACATGCTCTCTATTCAATCTCCCACAATACTTTGCTCCCTGCTCTCACCACCCACAGGTATCCTGCCTGACCCACTTGACATGTAACCAAAACTATCCAGTGTGGTGCCCTGCCATCTCTGCTCTAGAAACAACAGACCAACATTCCCTGCCCCTTCCCTTCTCAAAACCATCCATTTTTCCCATGAAGGCAGGGAACCCCTGAGGGTTTGGGAATTGTACACCTAGTTCTGCCTACCCTCGTATGATTCAAGAATGTGGGTTCTAGAACATCTGGGAAAACCCTTCGTAACAAGGCCAAGAGAAGGCTGGTCATGTGGCAACTGAATCTGGGCACTTCTGGGAAGAAGTAAGAACTCTGTACCCAGCTGGCTCCTTCCTCCTCCCTCCTTGGTGGGCACCTCCTCTCACACTCCATCTCTGCTTAGTTTGTAGCTCACCCCATCTGCCAGCAAGTCCTGTCCTCCATCTGGTGTGGAAACCTGGCTGGCTGGCGTGGGAGCACCACCATCTGGAAGCTCTTTGTCGCCTTCCTCATCTTCCTCACCATGCCCTTCCTCTGCATTGGCTACTGGCTGGCGCCCAAATCCCGGGTACTAAGAATGACATTAACCATAACTCAGTTTAGTGTTTTGGAAACAAGCTACTGGCAGTATGGAGGTGGGCTGGAAGCAGGGGCAGGAGTCACAGAGACTCAGGGCCTAAAAAGATGCCACTTGGGCTCCTGACTGGGTGGTTCTCTGAGGTAGGAGGAGCATGTTTAGGGCAGAAATGAACTTACCTTTTTTATTATTACTTTGTTTTTGAGATAGGGTCTCACTCTAGCCCAGATTGGCCTGGAATTCACTACGTATGTAGTCTCACGGTGGCCTTGAACTCATGGGGATCCTCCTACCTCTGCCTCTTGAGTGCTGGGGTTAAAGGCCTGCACCACAATGCTCAACTTTAGTTTGCCTTTTAAGTTGGGTAAGTTTGAACAGCCTGTGGAATCCCAAGAGAAAGTTGCTTTACCTTTGTGATCCTCTGTTCCTGGAAAAAAAAATGAGAAAAATAATAGTTACCTCACATGTTTGTGAAGGAAGACAATAGGAAATGCGGGTCTGGTGTCAAGTACATTCTCAATAAATGTTTGTAGAAGAGAAAGAGTGTGAGAAATGCATGTGTGCTCAGCAGTCCAGCAAGACTAAAGGGAAGAGAGACAACAGGAATTTGAGAGTCATGTTTTCCTGACTCCCCAAAGCTGGGCCGCCTGCTGAAGATCCCCGTGCTGAAATTCCTACTGCACTCCGCCTCCTACCTGTGGTTCCTCATCTTCCTTCTGGGAGAGTCCCTGGCCATGGAGACACAGCTAAGCACCTTCAGAGGCCGCAGCCAGAGTGTCTGGGAGACGTCACTACATATGATTTGGGTTGCAGGTACATGAGTGGGATCCTTTATTTATGGTATTCTCCCTTGAGCCCCTCCCTCACTGTCCTTCCTGATAAGCACCCCACTATGGGGATGGGAGGACTCTGCTTCTGTTGTTGTCTCAAGCATATAGCAGACCTGTCTGGGCTCTGGCACAGCCACAGACCCTATCCCTTCAGCCCTAATCAGAGGACCCAGCCCTGGGGCAGACTCTGAGCAAAGACCCTATTCTGGCTCCCTGACACTAGTCATTACCTACGCTAAAGGTTCTAATCCTCTCAAGAACAACATCCACATGGCCAGTTTGCAGTTACCCAGGATTTATGGTGGCCTGCAAGTATACTACCAGAAAAGCTACCCTGGAGGTGGGGGACAGAAAGGCTCACAGGCCAAGTTAAAATGCTCCTATCATAGGGTTTATTAAACCCGTAATTAGTTCATATTCAATGGGAATATCATGAGATTATCAGTAGGGGTGGGGGGCTGCAATGGACAGAAGGTTCCTGTGACACCCCAGAGAACAACAGTAGCAGGTATGTCTGGGCACAGTGGTAATGGTCATTTATCCTGATGACCAGTCATGAATTTGCTGTGTACTCTGGGCAGGGGACATGTGGAGCTAGTATGTGTGTCACCTATGGGTAGCCAGCTCCCAAGATTTCCCAGCGCCCCCCCCCCTCGTCTGGTGTTGGACCCACCGAGACTTGTGTATGCTGAGCAGGTTGGTAGTTTAGATTCCCTTTTTTTAAAATATTTTATTTATTCATTTCTCAAGCAGAGAGATACAGAGAGAGAAAGAGAGAAAGAGACCGCACTAGGGCTTGTGGGTCTGGCTTATGTGGGTCCTGGGGAATTGAACCCAGGGCCTTAGGCACTGGAGGCAAGTGCCTTAACCACTGAGCCATGTCTCCAGCCCTAGATTTCTTTTAAGTCAAGAGCCCTACAAAGAGCTGTGTGTGATGGTGCAATCCCAGCACTCTGGAGGCCGAGGCAAGAGATTGGTAAATCCGAAGCCATCGTGGGCTACATAGCAAGTTCTAAGACAGTCTGGGCTTCCTAGTGAGACCCTACCCCACCCAAATACAAAGGATTCCTTAAAAGTTTACTAATATTGATTTGTGGAGTCAGGGAGAGTGGATGTGAACCTCCCCGCATGCTACTTGCTTTCTGTCAGCTGCCTGTAGGGCTCCTGTGGGTCACCCTGCACCAATGAGGGAGGACCCCTTCAGCTCCCTACCCCCACTAGAGGGGCTGTCACCAAAGCCTGGAGGGAGGAGGAGAGCCCTGCTCCCTTCTCTCCTGGTCCCTGGCAACCCTCTAGGCTTCCTGTGGTTTGAGTGTAAGGAAGTGTGGATCGAGGGCCTGCGCAGCTATCTCCTGGACTGGTGGAACTTCCTGGATGTGGTCATCCTGTCCCTGTACCTGGCGGCCTTCGCCCTGCGCCTCCTCCTGGCTGGACTTGCCTATGTGCACTGCCGGGATGCCTCCGAGAGCACCACCTGCCACTATTTCACCAAGGCTGGTGAGGGTCCCCTGGTAGTTACGTTTCTCATTGTTGTGACAAAATACCCAACAACCTAAACAAGGAAGGAGGAGTTTATTTTGGCTCATGCTTCTTGGCAGTACAGTCCACTGTGGCCAGGAAGACATGGTAGTTGGAGCTGGAGGCAGCTGGTCACATCATGTCCATTCCAGGGCCCCATCCACCTTCAGCATGTTAAACATATCTGGAAACACCTTCATGATGTCTCCTAGGTGATTCCAAATTAGGTCAAGTTGACCATAAAGATTAACCATCACAGTCCCCTGGGCTCAGCTTTGACTCCCAGGCCCTTCTCTTCCTTGGATCTCAGCCACTGCCTTATCCCACCCCACCCCCACCCCAGAGCGAAATGAGTGGCGCACAGAGGACCCCCAGTTCGTGGCGGAGGTGCTTTTCGCTGTCACCAGCATGCTTAGCTTCACTCGCCTGGCCTACATTCTTCCAGCTCACGAGTCGCTGGGCACTCTGCAGATTTCCATTGGCAGGATGATCGATGACATGATCCGGTGTGTACTGTCCTGGCTCAGAGCGCCTCCTTTCTGATACACTCCACTGGGCCCTCAGAAGTTCCCTGACTTGTGTTCCGCCAAGGGTAGAAGCTCCAGTGAGTTCTGAACCCCGGAAACCATAGGCAGAGTCTGGAGTAGTAATGTAAATATGTGGTTCTCTACAGGAAGGATCCAAAACCTCTACCTAGTTCTCAGAAGCCCAGAACCCCAGAACAGATTAAAGGCCACTGACAGCAGAGAGAGCCCTTGGTTAGTGTTTATCAGAACAATCCTCCTACTTCCGCCTCTCAAGTGCTAGGATCGAAGTCCTGCACCACCACACCGGCTATTTTTATTTATTTGAGAGAGAGAGAATAGGTTCACCGGAGCCTTTTGCCACTGCAGATGAACTCCAGATGAATATGCTATTTAGTATATCTGCCTTTATGTGGGTACTGGGGAAATGAACCAGGGCTGGCAGGCTTTACAAGGAAGCACTAAACTACTGAGCCATCTTTCCAGCCCTCTTTGCTATTAATAATAACCAAATTGAATACTTGTAGAGTAGAAAGCAAGGAAGGCAAAACAATTGAGTTAATTTAAACAACAAACAAAAAAAAACCCAGGCGGACTATCACCTCTCTTTACCCTCCCCAGGCCCCCTGCCGTTCCTCTCCCCAGAATCTTATTTCCCAGGGAAGAGACCTGCTCTGACACTTCCACATTTCACTCCCTGCCAGGTTCATGTTTATTCTTATGATCATCCTGACTGCCTTCCTTTGTGGCCTCAACAACATCTATGTGCCCTACCAGGAAACAGAGCGGCTGGGCAAGTATGCTAGGCATGCTGGGAGGCTGGGACCTTGCATATTAGCTATCTTGTTCTCCTTCCCCCCTTAGTTATAGTTACTCAGCTAACTCAATTACATGCTGATATGCTGGGACTAAACTGCTTGCTGCCATTTACCCAGTGCCCTTAGATCCATAGATGATTTTTTCCAGGAGGGAAAGGGGAGCTGAGACAGGGTCTCATGTAGCCAGGCTAGCTTTAAACTTCCTATGTGGCTGAGGATAGCCTGAAGCTCCTGATCATCATACCTGCTGAGTTCTAGGATTATAGGAATGTGCCACCATGCCCAGGTCACACACAATTTTTCCCTGAGCCACTTTCTACAATGGTGGCTTCAGGATAGTGATTGTCTGCGTGTGTCATTTCTTCTGCATCTATCAGCCAGCCAGGCATGGTGGCTCCAGATGAGGTTTCAAGATCAGCTTTGGCTACATAGCCAATTAAAGGCTAGCCTGAGCTGCAGGAGATCCTATGAAAAAGAGAGAGAGGAGAGGAAGAAAGCAAGGGAGGAAGAGAAAAAAAGGAAGAAAAAAGAAAGGAGGGAGGGAGATGCTTTCCCCTATCTTTTTCTTTATAAAAATGTCATTATTAGTTAAAAGTTTTTAAAATATTTTATTTATTAGAGAGAGAGTATGGATGAACCAGGGACTCTTGCCACTGCCAATAAACTCATGTAGATACATATGCCACTTTGTATGTTTGGTTTTATGTGAGTATTGATAAATTTAAACTGGCTGGCAAGCTTTGAGAGCAAGTGCCTTTTTGCTTTGTTTTTGTTTTCGAGGAAGGGTCTCGCTCTAGCCCAGGCTAACCTAGAATTCTCAGGGTAGCCTCAAATCCTCAATAACAGCGATCTTCCTACCTCTGGAAGCCTTCCAAGTGCTTGGATTAAAGTTATGTGCCATCATGCCCAGCTTTTTTTTCTCTATTAAAATGTATATATTTATTTAAGAGAGAGACAGAAAGAGGCAGACAGAGAGAAAGAGTAGGTATGGGCACACCAGGATTTCCTGCCACTGCAAAAGAAGCATGCACCAGTTTGTGCATCTGGTCATACATAGGTACTGGGGAATTGAACCCTGGGCCATCAGGCTTTGTAACCAAGTACCTTTAACTGTTGAGCCATCTCTCCAGCCTGAGAGCAAGTGCCTTTAATCACTGAGCCATTTCCCCAGCCCCCCCCCAAGTTGTTTTTAATTAGCCACTAAAGCCATTATATTTTATTTTTAAAAATATGTTATTTATTTATTTATTTATTGGAGAAAGAGGCAGTGAGAAAGAGAAAGAAGAATGGGTATGCCAGGGCCTCCAGCCATTGCAAAGGAACTCCAGACATATGTACCACTTTGTGCATCTGTCTTTTTGTGGGTACTGGGAAATCATACCTGGGTGACAAGCATCTTAACCACTGAGCCATCTCTTGAGCTTAAAGTCATTATGCTTTAAAATATATATATATTTATTTACTTCAGAGAGAGAAGAGTATGCCACTGCAAGTGAACTGCAGATGCATGCATCACTTTTGCATCTGGCTGTATGTGGGTACTGGGAAATCGAACCCAGGCCATAAGGTTTTGCAAGTAAGTGCCTTTAACTGCTGAGCCAGCCCTGAAGTCGTATATTTTTCTCAGTAGGGCTCTAGGTCAGGCTGACCTGGAACTCATTCTGTAGACCCATGCTAGCCTTGAACTCACAATGTAATCCTCCTTCTGCCTTCTCAGTACTAGGGTTAAAAGCATGTGCCACTGTGCCTGGCTCATTTTGGGGGTGGAGTACTTTTATTTTTAACTATTTTATTTATTTGCAAGCAGAGAGAGAGAGAGAGAGAGAGAGAGAGAGAGAGAGAGAGAGAGAGAGGGAGAGAAAGAAACAGAGGGAAACAGAGTGAGAATGGGCACACCAGGACCTCTAGCTAATGCAAATGAACTCCAGATGCATGCGCCACTTTGTGCATCTGGCTTTATATGAGTACTGGGGAACTGAACTCAGGTCATTAGATTTTGTAGACAAACACCTTAACTGCTAAGACATCTCTCCAACCCTTTTTTGTTTGTTTGTTTGTTGGTTTGTTTGTTTGTTTTGAGGCAGGGTCTCCCTCTAGCCCAGGAATTCACTATGAAGTCTCAGGGTGCCCTCAAACTCACAGCAATCCTGCTACCTCTGCCTCCTGAGTGCTGGGATTACAAGCGTGGACCACCACGCCTGGTTGCTGCTGCTGCTGCTGCTTTTTTTCTTTATTATTTTTTTTGATACTCCATTCTTCCTAAATATTACAAATAATCAAATTCTGTATTTATTTACACATCCATTGTTCATTCTTGCATGCAGTCACTTTTTAAAATTATTGATCTTCATAGTCATTCATGACTTTATTGTTGAGCTCACACCGCTTTCTGGCACCTTCTCTGTGGTAGGCACTGCCCCTGGTGCTGGAAGCACAGAGGAGAAAATCAGCAGACCAGCTCTCGAGGAGAAGATGCATGTGTACAAAGAAATGTGGCATGAAAGGGGGCTTATGGCGAGGCCGCCCAGAGAGGAGGCGTCTTCCTTTCTGGGATAGTCAGGGGAGGCTTTCCACCCAGAAAAGTTTTGGACTCCAGAAAAACTGATACTGAGCAGAAAGAAGGGGTGTGCAGGGAGCTGTGTGTGGAGAACAGCAAACTGTCTCCCACGGATGGCTCATGTCAAGAGTTTGGTGAGCAGATATTAGAGACAGGATCTCACTGTGTAATCCCTGCTGGCCTCAGTCTCACAGTCCTTCGGCCTCACCTTCTGAATGCTGGGGTCACAGGTGTGCACCTCCCTGCTTGGCTTCATGGGCTTTAGAAAAAAACAAAAAGCATTTTTTTTTAGCCAGGCATGGATAATAATCCCAGCACTCAGGAGGCAGAGGTAGGAGAATCGTAGTGAGGCATGTGCACAAAGTAGCACATGCATCTGGAGCTTGTTTTCAGGGGCAGGAGGCCCTGGTGTGCCCATTCACCCATTCTCATTCTTTCTCTTTCTCCTCACAAATAAACTTAAAAACAATATTTTGTTTTTGTTTTTCTGATGTATGGTCTTGCGTTAGCCCAGGCTGCCCTGGAATTCACTATGTAGTCTCAAGCTGGCCTGGAACTCGCATCAATCCTCCTACCTGTGCCTCCTGAGTGCTGGGATTAATGGCATGCACCACTACACCTGGCAAAAAAAAAGTTGGTTTTTTTTGGTTTTTCGAGGTAGGGTCTCGCTCTAGTCCAGGCTGACCTGGAATTCACTATGTAGTCTCAGAGTGGCCTCGAACTCACGGCGATCCTCCTACCTCTGCCTCCCGAGGGCTGGGATTAAAGGCGTGCGCCACCACGCCCGGCTTAAAAAATATTTTTTAAAAGAAAAATCTCAAATAACCAAATTGAATATTCGTCAAGTAGAAAGCAAGGAAGTTCCAGGGCTGGAGAGATGGCTCATCGGTTAAGGCACTTGCCTCCAGTGCCTAACATAAGCCAGATCCACAAGGTGGTGGCCCTGGTGTGCTCGCTCGCTCTCTCTCTCTCTCTCTCTCTCTCTCTCTCTCTCTCTCTCTCTCTCTCTGGTTGAAAATGAATAAATAAAATAAAAAAAAAAGAAAGCAAGGAAGTTCCAGATCATCCTGGGCTAGCACAAGACACTGTCTCGAAAACACAAAATGAAAATCTCAGCTGAGGTAAAGGGGTATGTATGACTGAGCGGAGTTCTGAGAGGTTGACAAGGAGAGGTGCTACAGGTTAGGTCGGGTTCAGGAAGAAAGCCATTGGTGCATTGGTGCAGGGAGGGCAGAGTAACAGGAGACAGACTGGAAGTCTATGGTAATCGTCCTGAACTGGAGCTGAGATACAAGGAATTAAGCCCATTCACGAATAAATAAAACCAGAGGAAAAGCGCGGTCAGGCCCAGGTGAGTGACTAACAGATGCACACATTCTGCTGGGAAGGAAAGGCAGAGCCCCTGTCTTCAGGGACCTTGTGTTCTGGAGAGGGCATGGGGTCAGGTCAGGGGTGAGAGAGACAGAAGGGAGAGAGGCTTGGGAGGGGCAATTAGGAACCATCCAGATTCGGGTCCATGTAGAACGAAAATGGATTGACCAAACAATGAAGACAGGAGCTCAATGGCAAGTGTCCGTGTGGACCAAGGTGGTCCAAAGGGCTTCGTTGGCACAGAACCTGTCCTGAAGGGGAGTGTGTTTATGTAGAGCCTAGGTTTCTCCCCACCCCCACTTCTCTCTCCTCTGCTTGGCCCATCGCACCAGTTTCAACGAGACATTCCAGTTTCTTTTCTGGACCATGTTCGGCATGGAGGAGCACAGCGTGGTGGACATGCCTCAGTTCCTGGTGCCCGAGTTCGTGGGCCGGGCCCTCTACGGCATCTTTACCATCGTCATGGTCATTGTGTTGCTCAACATGCTTATTGCCATGATCACCAACTCCTTCCAGAAGATCGAGGTGTGTGCATCCAGCTAGGTTAAACCAGGGAGAATGGAAGAGGAGAGAGCTGTGTACACCCCTGGGTTCCTGGCCTGCTCCACTGTCATTTTGTGACTCTGGACAAAGTCTCCCCTGTACAGTGAGGGTCTTTATACTATCTCCAGGTGTCAAGTCTAGGGCTCTGTGCATTTTTAAAAATATTTTATTTATTCATTTTTAAGCAGAGAGAGAGAGAGAAAGAATCAGGGCCACCGCCTTGTGGTTCTGGTGTATGTGGGTCCTGGGGAATTGAACCCAGGGCCTTAGGCACTGGAGGCAAGTGCCTTAACTGTTGACCCATCTCTCCAGCCCTGTGCATTTTTTATTGTTTTGGTGGTGGGCTGGATGCATTGTGGAGATGTATGTAGAAACATGGAAAGGGATGGTAGGAAGTGGATGGAATTGGATCTGCAGCCTGGAGAACCGGGCAGGAACTGGGAGGCTGAGGGACGGAAGATAATGGAGAGGAGGAGAAAGGGGAAGACAGACCAGGGAATGTGGGAGATAGATGGGTTGGAGAGATGAGGAGAAGGTGGGGGCACACTGGGGGAGACAGAGGCAGGTGGCCAGTGTGGTCTTTGCACAGCCCCCTCCCTCCTGCCCCAGGATGATGCCGACGTGGAGTGGAAGTTCGCACGCTCCAAGCTCTACCTGTCCTACTTCCGAGAGGGCCTGACACTGCCTGTGCCCTTCAACATCCTGCCCTCCCCCAAGACCTTCTTCTACCTTCTCAGGTGATGGCCTCAGAGCCCCCAGCCCTACACCCAACCCAACTCCTGGCCTGTTTCCTAGGCTCTGTCCCTGACTGACTTCTTCCCTCTTCTTCTCTTCTCTCTCAGGAGAATTTTTCGGTTCGTTTGCTGCTCCTGCTCCTGCTGCCAAACCAAGAAGCCAGACTACCCCCCGATCCCCACCTTTGTGAGTACCTCCTCTGCCTGCCTTCAGGCTCCCTCACACCAGGCTTCAGCTGTATTTACCTATGCCATCCAGGGTGGGCACAGCTGGATGTTTTCCAGAAGACCTGCTCCCAATTCCCATTCTCTCCCTGTTCCTGGCCCTGGCCATTCCAGGCATTTCCAACCCTACATCCTACAGCCTAACCAGCTGTCCGTAGCACCTTCCTCCCCAGCTATAAATATCCCTGAGTCCAGACAGAGCAGACTGGAGCCTGCCCAGGGGATTCTGGACATCATATGAAGAAGCTAAGAGTAGATGCTCCCAGCTGGGAGATGAGAGGGCTGACAGACGGGGACTCCCCCTCAGCATCTGCACCCTAACCCAGCCTGGCCCTCCCATCCCTTCCACCTCTCACCTCTCATCACTGTCCTCTCACAATCCACCCGTCCCCTAGGCAGACCATCCCTCTAACTTCCAAGGCTGCAGAGAGATTAGGTGTGTGGCCTTCAGGGACAGAAAACCTGCACAGCCTTTGCCTTGGTCCTTTATTTCTGGAGCAAGATGGGGATTGGAGGAAGGCTGCTGTGGAAACCCCTCACCCTCTTGTCCTCTCATTGCAGGCCAACCCTGGGGCAGGGGTGGGGCCTGGGGAAGGAGAACGTGGGTCCTACCGCCTTCGTGTCATCAAGGCTCTGGTACAGCGCTACATAGAGACTGCCCGGCGAGAGTTCGAGGAGACCCGTCGGAAAGGTTAGTAGTTTACCCCCCACCCACCGTCTCCCTGATCCTGGCTCAGCTGGGACAAGTGTCCCCAGCAGACTCAGCCCCTTATTGAGCCGCATCTGTACATGGTCCCATCCTGTCCTGCCATTGGAAGCCTCAGCCTTGCACTTAGCTACACGCTGACTGACCTATGTGGCTGTTTGTCCTGCTCATTCATCATCAGTCCTGCCTTTATTGAATGCTGTTTTTATGTTATCATTCATTCATTCAACCCGTGTGCACTGCTGCGTCCTCCCCTGTCCCAAGCTCTGTCTTAAAGGGAGGGGCTCTGTATAGAGCAAGGCCACATAAGAAGCCATCATATTGGGCAGAGTGCTCAGTGAGGAGAAACACAGATTGCAGTGGGATCTCAGGGGGTAAAAGGAACCCACTGTTTGGGAGGACTGAGGAGAGGAGAAAGTTGGAGAATGGTTATCTAGAACCTGAGCTGACCTGGAAGGGTGAGTAGGGACTGGCCAGGCAAACGGCAAGACTAACCAGGACAGACATACGACTCTAAATCTCCCCTCTAAGACTTTCCCTATAACTCCTCGCCCTCTCCTGGTCCAAGGCTTTCCTGATCTGTTTTTGTTTCTGTCGAGATAGAGTCCCACTAAGTTGCCCAGGGTGGCTTTGAATTCTTGTTCCTCCTGCCTCAGACTCCCATATAGCTGGGATGACAGGCCTGCATTACCACACCGGGCTAAAGCTTTCTTTCTCTGTGTCTCCTAGTTACCACCCTCCCCTCCTGACCCCTCAGCTCTTCCAAGTCTTCTTCCCTTAGGATCCAGATAAAGTCCCAGGGTTCTGAGTGCCAGGGGAAGGGGGAGTGGGATGAAAGAATTCTGAAAGACCTCCCTCTCCGCTGCACACCTCCCTAGACCTTGGCAACAGGCTGACAGAGCTGACCAAGACTGTATCTCGACTACAAAGTGAGGTGGCCAGTGTGCAGAGGACCCTGGCATCAGGAGGGACGCCACGGCCTCCTGATGGCGCCAGCATCCTCAGCCGCTATATCACCCGAGTGCGCAACAGCTTCCAGAACCTGGCCCCCCCCATCCCTGAGACCCCAGAGCTGACCATGCCAGGGATTGTGGGGACCGAGGTCTCTTCAGAAACTGGGCTTGATGCTACTGGACAGGGTGAGAGTCCAACTTCCAGAGAGCTCAGCCCCTCCTCCCCTGCGCATGTGCTGGTGCACAGGGAACAAGAAGCAGAAGAGGATTTGCCCCCAGAAGAGGATTTGGGGACCAAGGGTGAGTCCTAACACCTGGAAAATCACCAAATACAGTCACCAAATACAGTAGCCTAGTTGGGTGGAGTAAGGGTCTCATAGTAGAAGCAAGCCTATGCCGCTTTCCTTAAAGCCTCAATAAATATTTTTGCTGTGGATGTCAAGTGCCTCTGGTTTGGGTGACAACCCTGTCTCTTGATGTTTTAAAACCCTTCCTCTGGGCTGGGGAGGTGGCTCAGTGGTTAAATGAGCTTGTTTATAAAGCCTACTGGTCTAGGTCCAATTCTCAGCATCCATGTGAGTCCAGATGCAAAGTGGCTCTTGCATCTGTGGTCCCAACATGCTTACTGCAGTGGGAAGTAGAGCCAGAAAATTGGAAGCTCGAGGGGCAGCTAGCCTGACATGTTCATCTGCAGTCTGGCAGGTGTGGTGGCGCATGCCTTTAATCCCAGCACTGGGAGGCTGAGCTAGGAGGATCGCTGTGAGTTCGAGGCCAGCCCAAGACTACTTAGTGAATTTCAGGTTGGCCTGGGCTAGAGGGAAATCATACCTCAAAAAGAAAAAAAAAATCAAAGAAAGCAGAGCACAGACACCTCAAAGTTGTCCTCAGACCTCCACAAGCGCACTGTGATGTGTGAACATATACGCATACACACATAGACACACAAATAAATTTTTAAAAATTGTTTTAAATCCTTCCTCTCCTTTCTTCTCTGTGAGGAGAGAGAAATGGCTTGTTCTGGGGCCTGGGGTATCTTGGGCTTAGAATACTACTTTGGGCTTCCTCAGATCTTTAATGGAAGTTGTGGCCTAGGAGGCCTGACTTCCACACTGTCTGACCTTGAGGAAGTGGCGTCCTTCCTTGGCCTTGCATTCCTCATCAGACAAACAGGGCTGAAGAATTCATCTGTCAAAGTTCTGAGTTTGCAAGGTGCAGGGTGGGACTGGGCCTAAGACAGGACCGTGTCTAGGACTGACCAGAAAGTCACTCCTCTCTGTCCCTCACTCAGCTCCTGAGCCTGGAATGAACAGATAGGCTCACCCAAATAAATCACTCACAAAGTCCATGTCTCCTTACCACAGCAGCGTTTAATTCACTAGCCATCATCATTCTTGCCGCACTTGTTCCAGAAGTTCCCCATACACAGAAGGGCCCTCGCAATCACGCCATGGCCTAGGGCCTCCCCACACTGATTGGGGAAGTGGCCACTAGGGCTTCCCATGCGTCTGGAGGCCATTCAAAGCTCTCCGTCTCCATAGGAAGGTCACCAGTTCCTGAGAGTCCTAGGTGGCAGGTTGGACTTTCATGGCCCATCTGGGGCCAAGACCAGACTCCTCCAGGATTGCAGGGCAAAGGCCCCCTTAGAGGTTGCCTCTTCTGCTGGAGGAAAAAGGAGAAAAACAAAAAATTTGGTGAAGAAGCCAGCAGGGCCAGGGTAGTAGAAGCAGCTGAGAGCAGGCAGGAGGGTGACTCACCTGGTGAGGACACGCAGCTTCGCCTCTTCTCCCCTACAATAGACAGCATGGTGAGGCCCTGGAGCCCACTCACACCTCACATCCTGCCCACCCTCTATTCTGTCCCATAGCACATTCTTGTTCCTGTCCTATTGGCTCCGTGGAGCCTGGGCCTCCTGAGACCTGAAGCATCCCTGGCCTGGTGCTCACCTCCTCTCTCACTTCCTTTGGTGTATGACACTATACATAGAGGGGACCTTTTGAGAACACACATGCAACCATCTGAGAATGTTCACAGATCTGGAAAACCTCACTGTCCTGAAGTAGGTCCCCTGAAGGCTCTAGGGGACAGCCTGACTTTTTCTCCCACCCTGCCGTCCTGCGCGCCCCACGCACACCCAGCTCACCACCAAAATAGGCACAGTTAAAGTGGCTGCAGGTCTGATTATAGCTCGAGAGAGTTACTAGGTTCCGGGCTCCATCCTGGGAGAACCCTGTGACCACGAAGACTTCATGTGGGGGTATCAGCACTTCACGCTCCTCCGGGAAGACAGACAGGGCCTGGATAAAGGCCCCAAAGCAAGTCCTTAGAGAGAAGAAGGTGGCATTACCAAACATGTGGGCCACTGCCTCATCCACGGAGCTGGAAGCAAACTGGCCTAAGCGGACAGAGTCCCCTAGCCTCTTGGGTTCAAAGCGAAGGCTGCCCACGCCTCGGAATACCACCTCCCCAGGCTCCCCGCTGCAGCCGCCAGGGCCCCGCAGCAGCTGCAGGGCCCGGGTCAGGTAGAAATGCAGGGCCTTGAAGGGGAAGCGCTTCATGTAGAGCTCCCGGGAGCCACCCCCCGTCCGCACGGCCTGGTTCAGCTCCCAGTATAAGGTGTTAGATGAGTTGGTGTAGACCATAATGGCTATTCCGTGCTGGGCTTCGAAGCCGGGGGGCAGGGTGAGTTTGTGCCGCCTATGTGCCCAGGCTTCTTGAGCTGCCCCCCAGGATTCCTGGAGCAGGGCGTGGCGAGCCATCTCCTCCTGTAGCAGCAGGCCTGCCTTCTCCTCCATCTCCTTGGTGCAGCCCACGTAGGCATCATCGAAGGTGTCAGGAGCCAGGCTCAGGGGCAGGATAGGAATGGCTTGGGCCTATGGACACAGGAAGAGAGAAGCCACCCAGAGCACTGCACAGGGGTCCTGGTGGTAGATCAGTTCAAAATGAGGGAATCTCGTTTCTATATCCAAATATCTGCACGCAAATTAGCAAGGGTCCAGACAGATGTAAATAACTAGCACTGAAATCAGTTGTGAGCTCAGACACTGGAATCATATAGATGAGAGCTCAAAATGCCACCTGCTTGCTGAGCAAGTCTCCATGCGCCTTCCTGGCTCTGCTGGTGATAAGCCTCATCCTTAGGGAAGCCCCTTCAGGGGCTCAGCCAGCACACCAAGTAATCATTAGTGCTGAGATTTCAGCATCCTCCCTCTTCAGAAACATTTACCCCAAACTGTCCCCACCCCTAGCCCCAGAGGAAAACTTGGCTGGAAGGGGCTACCAGAACACAGCACAGTTACCCACCCAAGTTTGCCTGAGTGTGAGATGAGAATTGGGGAGACAGTTGGAGGCAATCCCTAGGGAAGGGTGGTAAGTAGTGTGACAGCTTCAGGCAAGCTCCATAGACCCCCTCCCCTTGAGTGGGAGGTGTCTAGCTAGAGCTCAAACCTAGACGCTAAAACTGATTGGTCAGGTATGAACCAACTACCTGTCTCCCTGTTCACCTGGGGCAGGAAATACTCACTGAACAGATAATCCTGTCTCTTTCTCATCCACATGGCATCCTAGAAGAAGGACCTCTTTGTCTAGGTCGGTAACAACCAGTGGTGAGGGACTAGATTTCTCTTCCACCTGAATCTTTCCTTCTCATGATCTTCCCCTTCCTGCTTGTTTAGCTGAACAGCATAAATTCTGTTAAAACCTCTCTGCCTTTTCTCCCCACACTGGTCGCTGGAGAACTCTGTAACTCCCCATGTTCCCTTAAATAATAAAGTCTCCCACTATACCTTAATATCTGGTTGTCTATGATTTTAATTCTTTAACTTTGTAGACAAGAATTTGGGTACTCCTTAAATTTTGGGGTCATTGGAATTTTTGCTGGGCATTATCTAAATTCTAATCCTCAGCTCACCCATTACAATAGGAAGGAGAATCCCATGGGTAGCCCATGTAAGGGGGTGCTGGGGTTGATTGAGGAAGATTCTGGAAGAGGGACCAGAACCTGGACTCCCTGCTGGGATAGACATTCCTGAGAGGAAGGAAGAGTCCCTGGGAGAGTTTCCAAGATGATCCTCCTCCCATTCCCCAATCCACCTCCTCAGCATCAGCGTCTTTGTGGCCAGGGATGGTCCTGAGTTACCTGCCAGAGGGTGTGGAGGCAGCAGAGAACGATGAGCAGATCCACCAGCATCCCTGGTGGGTGGGTGGGTGGTTCGGGGAGTCCTAGTATTGCAGTCCAGGTGAGGGCGCGGCCAGCGTCGGTGAGGCTCTGGCTTGGATGGGCCCCAGGACCCTACTCCAGAAAGAGGGTCTCGGGTCGGGGGTGTGGGCGGGGCTTTGGATTTCCTGTCATCATCCCAACCCCTCCCTGGCTCCGGGATCTACCCGACCCCACCCAGCGTCTCCAGCGAGGGGCGGGGCGAGGACCCACCTTGCGGCGGTGGAGGCGGGCGGCGGGGGTCTGCGGAGGCAGGGGCCGTGCGGCCGGGCGGGCGGACGCTGCGCTGGGCTCGACTGCTGCCCGAAGTCCCGTGGCTAACTATAGCCCCTGGGCGGGTAACCCGACACCAGTCTTCCCCAGTGCCCAGTGAGGGGTTGAGGGGCGAGATTCTCCTTCTCTTGGCCCGCAGGTTCTTAGCGAAGACTAGTAGAGCAAGGCCAAGGTTGGGAGAGGGGCTCCTAAGACTGGCCCCTTCCTCAGGTGGCCCTGACCTGGCCGGGCCCAAGCCCTAGACCACCAGGCCAGGGAGCCACCAGAGGGTCGCCCCGTGGGAGTCCCGCGGGCCGGGCCCAAGAGGACCACTTGTGCACTGGCTGATTTGCATATAATCTGCATATATCCCGCACGTTGGGTCACGTGCCCCAGCATCTGCGAGCACCCACTCCCCTCCCTTTAGCCCCTGCCTCTTCCCCATCTCCATCTGTAGGGTGGGACTAGATGCCAAGCGAAAACCTTAGATTCCCAAGACCTTTCCTCTTTGGGCCACTCAGACTCAGGTGACCCCATGTTTGTAAACACCAGCTTCCCCTCCCACCTCCTCTGGGTTAGACTATAAATAACCTGGCTCCGAGTTTCCATGCCCAGTTGGAAGTAATGGGAGAAGGGGCTCTGGAAAGAGCTTTCTGGCTGCCTGGAAGAGGGCTGTCTGTCATTGGAGGCTGGAGGAGCGGGGTCCTGAATGTCAAGATTTAAGAGCTACCACTTTCTGGGGGCAGACTGGCATAGGCGGTGAGACCTACTCAGAGGACTCCATCCTGGACCTGCTCGTGAATGTATCCATTCCTGTCCCTCCATTGCCTCAGATTGTCAGCCAAATAAAGTGTCCTTCACCCAGAATCCTGTCTGCTCCCTAAATTGTTCCTGAAAACCAAAGAGGAAAGCAGAGTCCAGCGGTGGGTAGGGTGGGAAGGGGGTTAGAAACGTGGGGGCACCTTGCCTGTCTACCCTGCAATTTCAGGGATCGCCAGCAGGTGTGCAGGGACAGCCTCTGGCGTAGGAAAGTGCACCTTCTAACCTGGAGACCCCACAAGGCTCCAAGAAATGGAGTCAAACACAGTCATGGGACAGAGGGTGCGGCACAAGCTGTCTCCCTTCTTGTCTGACCAGAGCCTAGAGCCAAGCCTGATGTCAGGCAGCTGTCCCATCTAACCTTCTCGATACTCAGGGTACCTTCTCTCTGTGTTCGGTGACTCCCTTTGTCATGGGAAAGCATTGGCCCAGGTCACACTGGACAGAGGCTAGTTCCTGAGCCTTGAGGGGACAGCCCAAAATAGATAGGGAAGTGTTAAATTTCTGAGCAGCTGTGTGGGTGGGGAGTTAACAGTATAAAGGGGGAGCTATCCTCCTCTCCCCTGGTGACAATCACAGGAGACCAGCACCCGCTTCCCCACCCTGGGGAGAGCCTAGGTAAGGGGCATCCCATCTTCCTAGACAGGGGATAGGGAAAGAATTTTTTAAGATGAAATTTAGGGAATTAATGGAGTTCTAGAAGTTGTAAGAAAAAGATTTGGTGACTGTGTGTGTCTCTGTGTGTGTGTATGTGAGAGAGATGAGCTTGCATGTACATATGCATGTTCATATATGTGTGGGTGTAAATGTGTATGCATGTGTATGAATGCCAGAGGTCTTTACATTATTATTTTTTTAATATTTTATTTATTCATTTTCAAGCAGAGAGATACAGAGAGAGAGAGAAAGAGCAAGCGCACCAGGGCCACCACCTTGTGGGTCTGGCTTATGTGGGTCCTGGGGAATTGAACCCGGGGCCTTAGGCACTGGAGGCAAGTGCCTTAACCTCTGAGCCATCTCTCCAGCCCTATTATTATTATTGGTTTTTTTAATTTTTTGATGTGGCGTCTCACTGTAGCTGGGGCTGACCTGGAACTCACTATGTTGTCTCAGGGTGGCCTTGACCTCATGGCGATCCTCCTACCTCTAAGTGCTGGAATTAAAGGTGTGTGCCACCACACCCGGCCCTTCACCTTATTTTTTGAGACAGGGTCTCTCACTGAACCTGGAGCTCACCAATTCAGTGTCACTAGCAAGGCCCAGGGACTGTCCGTCTCTCTGCCTCCCCAGCACCGGGATCACAGGCACATGCTGCTGAGCCCAGCTTTTAGACAGATCCTAAGTCAAGTCAAGCACTTTACTGACTGAGCCATTTTCCAGCCACTTGGAGACTCTTTGACAGAGCATCTGGGGACACCTAGGAATGTTTGTGGACATGGGAAAGTTTATGGTTCTCAGAGAGATATTTGGGGTCACCTTCCCAGAGGGACTGTTCAGTGAGTGCCTGGGAGAAAAGAAACTGACATGGACAAGAGAGTTGTTAAGAGGATGAAAAGAAGGGAGAGAGAGAGAGAGAGAGAGAGAGAGAGAGAGAGAGGCCAAAGAAAGGAAGGCTCCTTGGGATTGCCCAGTGCCCTATGCGGTCACCTGTCACTCTGACCCCCTGGTACTCAAGGTCACCAAGGTCAGCAATCCTTTTTCCCAAGGTGCTCTGCCTTGTTGGCTGTGCCCACAAAACCCCTCGGACTTGTTACTGGAGACCTGGGGGTCTTTTTGGCACAGACACAAGAGAAATGAGGTGAAGCCCAGTATACTGGGGGCAATTGACTCTGGCAGGGTGCTGCTGTCTGAGGAAGCTTTTCCTGACTTGCTGGGATGGCTAGCCAGGGTCGTCATCTTGCTGGACAAACACCAGGTGCTCCTATGGGACCTGAAGCTGCAAGACTTTAGGTGCAAGGGCTGCTTCTGCTGCCGAGGGTGTGGGGCTGAGAAGAACCTGACCCAAAGGGGAAGGCAGAGATGCAGAGTCTTTCACTCCCATTCCAGTCACCCGCCAGACAAGTGCAGGTCTGTGTGAAGCTAAGGGTTTATTTAGGCTTCCCTCACTAACAAGACTCAGAAAGCATGCGGCAGTTCTGCCTATGCTTTGCAGCTAGCCAAGCCCCAGGGACACAGGATGGGTCATTCCTGGCACCTGCCATGATGAAACTCATAGGCCAGGAGTAGGAAGGGGAGACAGTTACACATGAGGGGGACACCACCATGTGATTAGGATGATGGGTGAGGTGGGGCCCAGAGGACTCAGGA
>PVHP010014514.1:0-39017 GCA_004024765.1 Zapus hudsonius | reverse complement strand
AAAAAAAAAAAAGAAAGAAAGAAAGAAAGAAAAGAAATAGAAAAAAGAAAAGAACATCTAGCCTGAGTTATGTGGCAAAAACATATTTGAAAACAATCATCGCCGGGCGTGGTGGCGCACACCTTTAATCCCAGCACTAGGGAGGCAGAGGTAGGAGGATCACCGTGAGTTCAAGGCCACCCTGAGACTACATAGTGAATTCCAGGTCAGCCTGGGCTACAGTGAGACCCTACCTCGAAAAACAAAAAAAAAAAAAACAAAAACAGAAAAACCCCAAAAGAACAAACAAACAAAAAAAAAAAAAAACAATCATACACAAAGAAAAACTAAAGCAGGCATGTGTCACACACCTATAATCCACTCTTAAGGGTTGAAGCAGCTGAGGCAGTCATGAGGTTCAGGAGTTGTATAGCCAGCCTGGGCTAGCATAGCAGGTTCTAATCTCCACTCACCCCCCCCCCAAAAAAAAGCATTGAAAGTCAATTATTAAAAGTTAGAAAATCGCCAAAGAAATGAAAGGTACCTAGCTTAATGATGGCACATACCTTAATCTTAGCACTTGGGAGGCAGAAGGATTCATGAAAGTTTGAGGCCTGCCTAAGTTCTAGGCTATTCTGGGCTAGTAAGACCTTATCTTGAAAAAAGAATGAAAAAAGGGAGGGAGGGAAGGAGAGAAAGAGAAAGAGAGCAAAGAAAAGAAAAACACTGAGTTATAGATTACATGGGCCTCGGACTAGATCCTTCACACCAGAAAGAAAAGTTGGGAAATGCTAGGTCTGGCAGCAAAGATCTGTAATCTCACATATTTATTAAGCAGAGGCAAAGATAGTAAATTCAAGGCCTATCTGAGTTACAGAATGAGCTCAAAAAGTAAAAAGAAGGGATATAGCTCAGTGGTAGAGTGCTTACCCAGCATTCTTTTTTTTTACCAAGCATTCTTAAGGCCCAAGGTTCAATCCCTAATATGAAAAAATTTACATACATATATATGTGTGTGAAAATGTCATAATGAAACTCATTAATATATGCAAAAATAATGATTTGAATTGAACACAAATATCAAAGTTTTCATAGTGTAATCAAAGGAGTAAAAAGGAACCTTTTTATAAAGGAAATGCACAAAATGGAAAACGAGATTTAAAATTAATAAATCTAACTTAAAAAAACCTAGGAAAACAGCACATTAATCTAAAAGAGTAGAAGCAAGAAATAAAGATGAAATTAGAAAAAAAATGAAACATTAGGTGATTGAACCTTTATCGAACATGTGCAAGGCTATGAGATCTCCAGAATTGGAAAAATAAATAAACCTCTCAAAAAAGAGACAGAAAAGAAAGAAATGAAATGGGAAACATACTACCCAAACAGAAATTAAACAAAATCAAATTCTCAATATTTTAAAAGATCAATATAATTGCTAAACTATTCCATCAAAACTGATCTAAGAGGCTTCCTGAACAAGCATGAGGCCCTGAGTTCAACCTCCAGCACCCATGTAAAAAGCTGGTCATGTATGCACAGACCTACAACCCCAGTGCTGAGGTGGGCAGAGTCAGGATATTGTAGATACATTATCATTGCTGAAACAATGAGCAGTTGATGGGAGGAAAGGGTTTATTTTGTCTTAGTCTTGAAGAGAAAGTTTATGATGGCAGGGAAAACACGGCACACACCGAGGCTGGACATGTCTTCTTGTCACAGCAGGTGGAAGATAGCAGCAAGAGAGTAAACTGGACTCTGGCAATGGGAAAGCTGGGCAATAACACCCCAAAGCCCACCCTCAGCAACATAACCACCTCCAGCAAGGCTCAACCTCCCAAACTGCCAACAGCTAGGGACCAAGCATTCCAAACACATCAGCTTATGGGGGTCATCTGATTCAAACCAACACACAGGAGGTTTACTGGGGCTCTATGGTCAGTCAATCTACAAAGTGAGAGACCCTGTCTCAGAGAAATAAGACAGAAGAACAATAGAGGAGGATACCCGACATCTTCTCTGGCCTCCACAGCACCACACCTACACATGCACACACAATATACACAAACACACAACACATATTATACAAACCACATATACTATACACACACCAAGTGAAAATAAAAATATTTTAAACTGATCCAAAAGTTTAAAGGATGGATTAATGATAAGAGCACAAAGGGAGACAAAGCAATTCCTACAGGCAGTAACAGCACATTTCTTTCTTAGGGGAAAAAAAAAACTTAGTTTTTTTTTATTTTTTTATTTTTTTATTTTTTTTTTTGGTTTTTCGAGGTAGGGTCTCACTCTAGTCCAGGATGACCTGGAATTCACTATGTAGTCTCAGGGTGGCCTTGAACTCACGGCAATCCTCCTACCTCTGCCTCCTGAGTGCTGGGATTAAAGGCGTGTGCCACCATGCCCGGCTCTTAGAAAGTTTTATGGACAATTTTACAACAGTTCCCACTTATAATAAAATTTCTTTAAAAATACAACTTCCTAAAACTGGCATAGGAAAAAATAGAAGATATAATTATCATAGGTAAATGTTTAAAAACTGACTAAACCATTTTAAACCTTCCATCTCTTTCCTTCAAAAAGTACTCTAGGCCCTTCACTGATAAAGCCAGTCAAAAATTAAAGGAACCAGCACTTGGAAGGTAGAGGCAAGAGAAGATCAAGACTTTAAAGTAATCCTAGACTATATAGCAAGTTCAAGATCAGCCTGAGCTACATGAGACCTTGTCTCAAAAAAAAAAAAAAAAAAAAAGCTGGGCATGGTGGCGCACGCCTTTAATCCCAGCACACACACCATAGCTTAGCAAAAGAGTGCACTATGGAGTACCAGTTGTCTATCTTAGTGATTCGTGGCTGACAGCAAACTGCAGCTTTTAATATACTCAACTCAAATTGAGAGGGATTTGTACCACATCTGAACTAACCTCCCTTCCTGTCTTTCCTTCCTTCCTTTTCTCTCTCCTGTTCTTCCTCTCTCTTTCCTTCCTGATCTTCCCAGATGTAAGCAAGCAGCCTCCAGCCACACCACTATACCTTCACTGCTATACTGGGCCATGAACCTGAACTATGAAGCAAAATAAATTCTTCTCCTCCCTTAAGTTGTTCTCTTAAATAAATAGCATATACAAAGTTGTTTATGGGCTGTGTAGGATTGCTCAATGGCATTTACTTGCAAAGCCGGCCAGCCTAGGTTAAATTCTCCAGTACCCACATAAAGCCAGATGCACAAAGCCGGGCATGGTGGCGCACACCTTTAATCCCAGCACTCAGGAGGCAGAGGCAGGAAGATCACCATGAGTTCAAGGCCACCTGAGACTACATAGTGAATTCCAGGTCAGCCTGGACTAGAGTGAGACCCTACCTCAAAAAAACAACAACAAAAAAAAGCCAGATGCACAAAGTGGCACATGTCTAGAGTTCATTTGCAGTGGCAAGCTGTCCTGGAATGCCCATATGCGCTCTCTCTCTCTCTCTCTCTCTCTCTCTCTCTCTCTCTCTCTCTCTCTCTCATAAATAAAAATGTTTTATAAAAATTGTTTCTGCTAAATATATATCACTTTCATACTATATATCACTTTCATACCATCTTGAAGTCCAAAAATCATCCTCAAACTATCCATAACCAGGGACCTTTATATAGGGACAGACTTGAACTGATACTTTAAGAGAAAAGAAAAACAAATACCCAATAATCACATCATTAACCATCAAGAAAATGGAAACTCAAGACACAATGAAATATAGCCACATACTCACAAGAATGACTACAACAAAATTTAAAATGTCAAACATTTTCTTTTCTTTTGTATTTTATTTATTTGTAAGGAGAGAGAGAGAGAGAGAGAGAATTGGTGCACCAGGACCTCTAGCCCCTTCAAACGAACTCCAGATGCATGAGTCATGTTGTGCATCTGGCTTACGTGGGTACTGGGGAATCAAACCCGGGTGCTTAGGTTCTTCAGGCAAGCACCTTAACCACTGAGCCACCTCTCCAGCCCCAAAATGTCAAATATTTTCAACAGGATGGAACAACTGAATGTCCATATCAACACTGGTGGGGAAGTGAAATATGTCAAAATTTCAATTTTGAAAAATTGTAGTGAGCTGGAGAGATCGCTCAGTGGTTAAAGCATTTGCCTCCAGTGCCTAAGGCCCTGGGTTCAATTCCCCAGAACCCACATAAGCCAGACCCACAAGGTGGTGGCCCTGGTGCTCTCTCTCTCTCTCTCTCTCTCTCTCTCTCTCTCTCTCTCTCTCTCTCTCTGCTTAAAAATGAATAAATAAAATATTTAAAGAAATTGTAGTAATTTTTAGAGTTAAACAAAGTGAGTTCAAGCAATTCAACTACTAGGTAATTGCCCAAATCCAACAGAGACTTACATAAGAATGTTCAGGTCTGGGAGTGTAGATCAATAGTAGAGCACTTGCCCTGGACTCTATCCCCCATCAAACAGACAAGGGTAATGTGAGTGATGGATATTAAGGGTCAGATCCATGTGTATCCTAAATCCTGCCTCATCTTGCATATTCTAGAATAGCTGATCAATCTGACCAGCATCATCTATTTTTTCACTTCCTACTGGGCATTTTTTTTTGTAATACGCAAACATATTGAAATCTCAACCCCTGTTCCAAAACCTTCAAGTAAGCATTATTTCCAACTTCCATTATTTCCCTGCTCTCCTTTATAGCAAAACACTTGTTTGTTTGGTTTGGTTTTTTGAGGTAGGGTCTCACTCTAGCCCAGGCTGACCTGGAATTTACTATGTAGTCTCAGGGTAGCTGGTCTTGAACTCATGGATCCATCTAGGTGTGGCCACTACATCTGGCTTACACCTCTAAGACTAGGAAATAGAAAATTCCTTTGAACTAGATAAAATTATTAATTTTAAATTCATTTTCTCAGGAGTACATGTAAGACATACTGATTAACACTTATAAACCATTTTCAACTTATAAAACATTTTATGTATTGTCTTTTAAATCTTCACAATGATGATGATGATGAAGGTCTTGTCATTGTCTCTTTGTACCAGGCAGAGGAGAGGCTCAGCAAGGTTATATAACTTTCCAAAAGAAAAAAAAAAAAAGTCAGATAGCAAATAAATCATTCTAAGCCAGGCATGGTGGTACATGCCTTTAATCCCAGGCACTTGGGAGGCAGAGGTAGGAAGGAGGATCACTGTGAGTTTGAGGCCAGCCTGGGACTAAGAGTGAGTTCCAGGTCACCTTGGTCTACAGTGAGAGTCTACCTCGAAAAATAAAGCAAAACAAGAAAAAAATATCACTGAAACCTCAAATCATGCACTTTCTTGTTCATACGCTACCTATTTAGACTCTCTCTAAAAGTTCGATCACTAAGAAACATCCCAATCTAGACAAAATAGGGCTATGGCCAGTTTAAGGCCATATTTCAAATAACATTTCAACAACAAAATCTTTCTCTAATACAGTTATACTGTGTAGATGGATGAACAGATAATTTTTATCTAAACAGGATACTTTGCTGGGCAAACTAGAACATATGGTCACCCTGTTTATCAGATAGCTTCACTTAATGTTCTTACAGCTTACTTAAGGAAGGGTCCCACTACATAGCCCTAGCTGACCAAGAATTCACTACATAGAACAGGCCTCAAACTTTCAGCAATCCTCCAGCCTGGGCATTGTGCTACCACACCTGTAAAGTAATAAAACTAGAAGTATAATAACATGAATGTTAAAACTACTTCAGGAAAGGGTTAACATTCAAACAGACTAGACAATCATTTTGGTTCCAGTTTTATCTTTGACAGTTCTGCTTAATGTAGCGATTCTGTGGCTGGAAAGACATGGTGTTAGAAAAAAAACCTTGCATGTTTTTTTCAAACAGAGATGACCTATTTATAAATATGACCATTAACAGCTGAAAACACTGCACATAGGGAAAGGATTCCTCCGGAATTACTTCTTCAAAATACTTCCTAAGTGAACTAATTTCAATGTATTTTAGAATCTTATTTGGCCCATTAAGAAATTGTGTAACATAAAACCGCTTATGCAGTAATTTGAAATTTACAATTCTTATGAGAAAATTTTAAAACCACAGATCTTGAAACAAGTTTGAAAATACTGCTTAAATACTCTAAAGAAACCAACTCAACAAAATAAGACACTTTCCAATTTAGTCTAACTTTAGTCTCCATGTGAATGCTTTCCATCTGAGTAGCTTGGCAGATTCTACTGGATACACCTCAAAAAGTCTTAAGGCTCAAAAAGCCTTAAGAGGAAAATACCCCAAGACCCCACCCACAGTCCACAAAAGCGGTCCAGTGTAGGCTTAACCCATAGAGTCATTCCAGAGTCATCATGCAGGGCACAGTCATATCCAGAGTCCCAAAATAGTTTTAACCAAACTAACCTGTCTGGACAGGCAAAAGAAGAGGGCTTTCTACCTACATACCAGACACCCGCCCTGTCTCCTCAACTTGTTTGCTCAGTGGTCCCTGGCACAAGTTCAGGTTAGAAGCAATCCCCAAATCAGACTAGACACGGATGTTAGGAAAACAAGGCAATATTCCGAGGACATCTGAAAATAGGGTTGGTTCAGTGAAAAGTGCACAAAGCAGTAGTCAGAAGCTCTATACTCTCTGGGACTCCACCAATGCCTAATAAGGATGGATCACTTCAATTTGGAAATAAGGTCCCATGGAGAGAAAGAAAAAAAATTTAAATACTCTCTTAAATTCTGTTCAGGTCCTATAGTCTATATTTCATTATGATATGCCTCCTGAATTTAACTCAGGCATCAACTTACCTATAGAGGCAATTTAAAATGAGCAAAGTAGGCTGGGGAGATGGCTCGCTAGTTAAGAGAGATTGCTGCTTATGAGGGTCTATTGGGCCAAAAACACCACACATTACACATATCACACACATATTCTATACACACACAAAAAATGACAAAAGCATTAATTTATCGAGTGTGTTCTATCACTGCTCAAGTGAAGACTAGTTAGAATCTAATCTATATAAGTTATTCTCCAAGGATAATTGGTTTTAGAAGCTAAAAATTTAGGTTCATCACTAATGATGATGCAGTAGAATACAATATAAAATGAAAGTCAAACTATCCCCAAATCAAAGATCCTAAGTTGGTTTTTTTTTTTTCAAATTCTGTTTAAACCATTTTGCTTATTTGAAAAAGGTAGAAAAAGAATGAGAGAAAGAACGAACCTGGGTGCACCAAGGCTTCTGCCCTTGCAAATGAGCTCCAGGCATATATGTGCCACTTTGTGTGCATGGTTTTAGATGGATATTTGGGTACTGAACCCAGGCCATCAGGCTTTGCAAGCCAAGCATCTTTAACCACTGAGCCAACTCCCTAGCCCCAAAGATCCCAAGTTAAAAAAAATTTTAAAAGAAGCTTTTGTTTAAAATAAAATCAGGAAGTCCTAATAGTTGATAGCTACACTGGAAAGGACATTGAATGAGGCATCTACCAACTAAGTTAGACAGACACCCTTAAATGAATTATCTAAAAATCTAAGTTCTAGTTCAAAATACATTAATTTATGTGAACTTAAAGCATAGAATGAGGGAATCAGGTAAGTTTGCTTCCTATTTAAAAAATGAAGATTCAAATATGTCTTCAGATAGCAACATTCCCTAGGGGCTCAAAGGCCTTTTAAGACTACACTCATAAAATGTCATAATTTTTTTTCTTTTTTTCTTTTTTCTTATTTGGTTTTTCGAGGTAGGGTCTCACTCTAGCCCAGGCTGACCTGGAATTCACTATGTATTCTCAGGGTGGCCTCGAACTCACAGCAATCCTCCTACCTCTGTCTCCTGAGTGCTGGGATTAAAGGTGTGCGCCATCAAGCCCAGCTAAAATGTCTTAACATTAAAAGTAGTGTGGGGCTTGTGGCATACTCCTATAATCTCAGCATTCCAAAGAAGCTGGAGTAAATAAACTTTAATTATTATTAAGGCAGGAAGATATCAAGTTTGAAGCCAGCCTGAGCTACATAGGAAGTTTTAGACCGGTAAAACTAAGTTCCACATGTACCCACTAACACTGTAGGATGGAGGTCAGTACCAGATCATGACTTATTTTATTAAGCAAATGTTCAGAGCAGAAAATTGAAAAAAAATCCTCAATTAGATTCTGTGTCTGTTGACCATTGGTCCAGTTTCTAATCTTCCTTCATAGTCATTGCAGAGTTACATGTTACTATATTTAGCAACAATTATTTTAAGTGTGGGGTAAAAGCAGGAACACAGGAGGTGAAGTGGGATTTTGATAACTTGTGAGCACTCATCAGTAAAAGGGTAATACCTATTTTGGGGGCTACTGTTAAACTGAGCAGTACATAGGAACACGCCTGATAAAGCTAAAGATACGGCATAACTGCTCTAACTGCAGTCCTCTCTGGGATGGTCAAAACTGCCACCATCAGCCGGGCGTGGTGGCGTACGCCTTTAATCCCAGCACTTGGGAAGCAGAGGTAGGAGGATTGCCATGAGTTCAAGGCCACCCTGAGACTACATAGTGAATTCCAGGTCAGCCTGGACTAGAGTGAAACCCTACCTCAAAAAAGAAAAAACAAAACAAAAAACTGCCACCATGCAGAAAGTCATCACCTTCCTTTCTTCAGGACTAGGAAGAGGAATGGAAAACAATTTCTACAGATCCTTCATAACTCATATTTTATAGTTTTTGTCCACTGAAGCAACTTTTCCAGGAAATTTAAGTAGTGTATAAAGACATAATGCACTAGATTATGGAGATATCTGGATTCAATTCCTAACTCTGCCACTAGCTGATTTTCCACAAGACATTCAACTTTCTTTGGTTTGGTTAGGCTGCGACTTCAAGAAAAGGTAGCAAGTGATTTAGGTAACATCTGAAAGAGATCTTTATTTTCCCAGCCATGTCACTATATAGCTCAAGACATTTAAAAATGCACATTCACACTTGAAGTAGGAATAAATAACCTTATCACTTGGCTGACTTGACAAAATAAGCACAAGGCTTTTGAAAACAGCAGCTACCCAAATCCCTACATTAATAGACGTGTCTTGCTATTAGCTAAACAGCAAATATTTGGAGGTTTCTCCAGTGGGGAGTTGCCAGGAAGATGATGGTCTATTAAAGCTGAATCTACCCAGAGCATGTGCTTAGCATGCATAAGGCCCTGAGTTCAATTCTCAGCTCCAAAACAACAAAATGAACTCACTTTCCACTGGATTCTTTGGAAAGCATTTGAGCAGCAGACCTAATCAGCAGCAGTCTGTGAGGGTAGGAATGGAAGTATGAATGGGAAGGGTGTTAACTCTTGGTGTACATAACAGAATTATCCTACTTTATCCTAAAATACCACTAGCCTTAAAAGCTACATTTATATGCCCAATGTAACTGAGTTTCTTTCTAAATAATGAGGCAAGCACTTTATCTTAGCACAGAATTATGCAATTTAAGAGGAAAACCACATCCAAGTTTAGTGTCATGGCATATTATCTTACCTGAGGGTTAAGGTTCTAAGCCTGTCCTTTAAATGTCTATGAAAATTATCACAGAAAAGCCATTTGACCAGGACTTAACCCCCTGCAAGCACACAGCCTCAACTTTAATTCTCTTCATATTTGTGCTGGGGTCTCCCTTGCTTTGGAAAAATGAAGTCTGGGGTCTACTTCAAGAGTCATTCCAAAAACCAGGCAACTTACCTCATTTTTTAACAGTTGAATATGCATAGCTAAACATTCAGTGGAAGCCACATGCTGAAAGTAGGCAAGCCCATTTCCGTATTATCATTAACCAAAAAAAAATTTTTTTAATAAAACCTGTAAAACCCTGAACATGTGACTGCAGTTTTATTGCTTTCATTATACTGCCTATCTCACAAAATTCATTTTATGTGTGCCTCTGATGAAAGTAGGTAAACATGGTACCTTCGAGAACCAGAGTACTAATTCCAGTCACAGACAAACATTTTAGGGAAACACTATTACACAACTTGGGGGCAATCTCCATCCGACGTGCCAACTTTGCAGGTCAGCTCATGGACAAGAGCATGGACACACAGCGCCGGCCGCGTCCCAGGGGACCAGGGTCACCCCGGGGTAGGTGGGTGGGGAGGGAGCTGCATTTTTCCTGTTTCCACGAGGAACCCACTATGCTCCAAGACAAGCATCAAGTCCTGGGATCTGAGCGAGGGTCACCTCACCAAGCGGGTGACACACAGGGCAGTGCCTGGTGCCGGGGACCCGAAACTTGCTGGGAAAGCAGAAATGCCCCGCTGGAGTGCGGCGAGGACCCCCGGGACGGAGGACCACCCGGGGAAAGGGGCTCGCCCGCCCGCGCGCCCGGCGCAGCTGGAGTGGCCGCGGAGCTCGCGGCTTACCTGACGGACGTCATGGCCCCGCCCGCCAGCCCGCGGCCCCGCAGCCCCGCGCCCTCGTCCGATGCTCCGCGTCCGCTCCGGCCGGGCGGCAGCAGGTACCACAGCAACCGCTGCTCTGCTCGGGCTCCCGGCCACCGCGAGCCGGCGTCCTAGCACACCCCGCGCGCGGGCGGCCCCGGCCCGGTCAGCCCCGAGCGCTGATTGGCTGCGGTCCGAGGGGAGGGCGGCCGCCCCGCCCCCGCTACAGGCCATAGCCCCGCCCCCGACGCCGCGGGCCGGAGCTCGCTGCCCGTGCCGGCTCGGCTCGGCTCGGCTCGGCTCGGCTCGGCTCGGCTCGGCTCGAGGGCGGCGGGCAGGCTGGGGGGCCCGGTGGCCATCTTGAGTCCTGGTAACAGCGTCGCCCGCCCTCCGGGCTCACGGGGCACGAGGTTAGGTGCCCGCCTCAAAAATGGCCGCGCCGCTGGCAACGGGTATCGCAGTCACATGGCCACTGTGCCCGCGAGACTCAGGTCCCCTAACGACTTCAGGGAAAGGGACGCTGACAGAACAGAGCTCGCACGGGGTTTAAACAGCTTGCAAAAGCCAGCTGCGGAAAAGCCGACCAGGCCGATTTCCATTTCTAGCCTCGGGGATGAGCCCAAACCTTCTGGGACTTCAGAAAGACTTTGGAAAAGTATCCAGCGCTCACTTCTTAACTTCGTGAATCGGTATCTTGGTGGGTGAGAAGCGACGACAGACATACGGTATTTTTAAGTGGGTTCCCAAGTGATCCACGTATAAAGTTCTACACCCCACTCTCCACACTTTCCCCAAATGTATGTAGGCTATAGAAAAAGCATTTTATGGCCATAGTTTTGGAAAAAGACCGGAGGCACCGTAATATATATAATTATATATTATAATATATTAAATATATAATATACATTATATAATATATGATATATAATATGTTATAATTATATGTATATGGTTAAACTGATGAGGGCTGGAGAGATGGCTGACTAAAGACGCCTGCAAAGTCTGTTGGCCCAAATTCAATTCCCTAGTACCCAGTTAGTAAAGCCAGACGCACAAAGTGCGTGTGTCAGTTCATTTGCAGCAGCAGGAGGCCCTAGTATGCCCATTCTCATTTTCTCTAATAAATATGTAAATAAATATTTTTAAAAATATAATGAACCTAAGCAAGAAAATTGAAGGGGGAATCAGTGAATGCTTTATGCCCCAAATAGCATATTTCTTTGATATTCTCTGTACAATAATATTTACATTAGCAAAAAGACAGCATCCAGTGGCATTGCTTGACTGAGGATATAAATTAATGATCAATGTCATAGGTCTGAAATATACCAGAAAAAATTTCAACACCATGAGGTATTAAAATGTGGCTGAAGCTGGGCGTGGTAGCTCACGCCTTTAATCCCAGCACTTGGGAGGCAGAGGTAGAAGGATCACCATGAGTTCAAGGCCACCCTGAGACTACATAGTGAATTCCAGGTCAGCCTGGGCTAGAGTGAGACCCTACCTCGAAAAAAAGAAAAAAATGTGGCTGATACAAAGAATTAAACATAATGTGTTTTGGGGGTTTTGTTTGTGGGTTTTTTTGTTGTTTTTGGGGTTTTTCTTTTTTTGGGGGGAAGGGGGGTTCATAGTACAGTTGCACAGTGTAATCCCAGGCTGGCCTCGAATTCAGTGATCGTCCTACCTCTGCTGAGATTAAAGGTGTGCACTACCACACCCAGCAATTTAATTTTAATAAATGTAAAAACTGAAATAATGTGACTTCCTGAAAATAACTTCTCTGAAAATAACAAAAAATGAAGGCCTCAAAAGGACTTTCTATCCAGTCTTCTCTTTCTCCCCCACAAGCAAGTCACTAGAAATTCTGACAGATAATTGTTTCCCCAAAGCAATCAATAATGCCTGAAAATAGTACTGTAAGTCAAGCATGGTAGCAAATGACTATAATACAGGCACTCAGGACACTCAGACAAGAGAACCACAAGTTCAAAACCAGCCTGGACTACATACATGGGGAGATCCTGTCTCAGAGCAAAAGAGCAAAAACAAGCTTCCTGGGACTTCTGGAGCCCAGATGATTTCGTCACACCTGGTCACTAGACAAGGAGCTGCAGGATTTGATGTTTGCTTTGCTGTTTTTTTTTTTTTTTATCTTGCATTAGTCTAACCTTTCCTTTTGACACCCCCATGCCTCCTCTTTGGAATGGGAATGTTTACTCTGTGCCAATATGTGTTAGAAGTATGTAACATGTTTATGGGATTATGGTTGAGAGACTGTCTAGATCTCAGATGCGACTGGACTTTTAAACAGTTTGGGAGCTGATGAAACTATGTGGACTTTTAAGGGTGAAATGAATGCATTTTGCAACATGAAATGGCCATGAGTCTATGGGGACCAGTAATGTAGTATGGTGGTACTTTGAATGTGAAATGTCTCCCACAGCTTCATGTGTCTGATTAAGTATCATACTAATGGAGCCTTTGGGAGGTACAAAGTTGTTAGAGGAGGTATGTGAGCCTTGGGATTTTATAACATGCACACTTCACAAGTGCTAGTGAGCTCTGTTTCTCTCCTTCCTGCCTGCTGATGAGATGTGATGTCCAGCTGTCTGCTCCTGTTATGCCTTCCCCACACCATGATGAAGCTTCTCCTGGAAACTGGAAACCAGAAGTAAACCCTTCCATAGGCTGCTTCTGGTCAGGTGTTTTGTCCCAGCAAGGAGGAGGTAACTGCTCCACAGCCTAAAGATTACTCAAATATTCCCTTGCCTTTGTTTTGGATGGAGCTGGCTATAAAGAAATTCTCCAATTACCTTGTCTGATAAGTAGACCATAAAACAAAACCTTAATTTAGAAATTGCCTATCTAGAATGAAGCCACCACAATAAATCTGACCTGTAGGCTGTTGTTAAAACACTCAGCCACACTTGGGTGTCCTGAGAGTTTGACCCCAAGTGAAATTAATAATTGCTGCTCCTCTGGAATCCAAAGCAATGATGCAGCAGCTAGGCAGCAATTTGAAGTGTGGAGACACAAATTTATGTTTCCTTCCCCTTACAGAGAATGTTAATAGTTAATTCAAACCTGCCACATAGTGTAATCCCAACACTCCAAAATCTGAAGCAGGAGGATGGCTATGAATTACAGGATTATTTGGGCTGCACGGTGAGTCCCAGGCCAGCCAGGGCTACGAAGCAAAACCCTGTTTCAAAAAAAAAAAAAAAAAAATCCATATGGATTTAATCAAACCAGGAGTTTTAAAGTGATTAATCTTTAAGGATTTCAAAACCAACAGTGGTGAGTCATGTCTGTAGTTCCAACACTCAGAAGACTGAGGCAAGGCAGAATGCCACTGGTTCGAGGCCAGCCTAGAATCCACCACATGACCTGTTTTTTATTTTTTATTTTTTTTTGGGGGGGGGGGAAGTTTAAGGTAGGGTCTCACTCTAGCCCAGGCTGACCTGGAATTCTCTATGTAGTCTCAGGGTGGCCTGGAACTCACAGCAATCCTCCTACAGAGCTCTGCCTCCTAAATGCTGGGATTATAGGCTAAGACCTTGTTTTAATAAAAAGCAAGGAAACAGGCATGATGGTTAACCCTTATATTCCAGGACCAGGGAGACAGAAGCAGAAGGATTGCTCAGAAATTTGGGCTAGCCTGGTCTATGTAGTAAATGCTAGAGGTAAGGCAGGAGTACATAGCAAGCAAGACCCTATATGAAAAGAGAAAAAACTTTTTTTAAACTTGGGGCTTTTTTTCATGTGCATGTTTATGTGTACATGTCCACATGTGTACACAGGTGTGTATGCATGTGTATGTAGAGGCCAAAGGTCAATGTCAAGTACTTTCCTTCATGGTGTGGGTATACATGTATGTTCATGTGTGATGGTGGGTGTGGGCATGCCACCGTGTACTTGTAAAAGTCAGAGGACAACTTTTAGGTTAGCCCACGCCTGTCCACCTCATCAGAGGCAGGGTTTCTCATTCCTGATCCCCACTCTGCTGTTCTTTGCTGTGCTTGCCACAAACTTCTGGGAAACTCCTGTCTGCCTCCCATCTCCGGCCAGCATCAACATGCTGGGATTACAGAAACTGGCCACAGCTTCCAGTTTCCTACTTTTTACTTGGAACTGGGGGATCAAACTCAGGAACTCCAGTATGGGCAGTGTATGCTTTATCCATTGAGCCATCTCCCCAGCCCTTCCACCTTACTTTTTGAAACAAGGTCTCTTATGCTTGCACGGCAAGCACTTTACCAACTGAGCCATCTCCCAGGTCCCATTAAAAGATCATTTTTAAAAAATGTTTTATTTATTTATTTGCAAGCAGAAAGGGGGGGCAAGCAGAGAGGAAAGGCACACCAGGGCTTCCAGCTGCTGCAAACTCCAGACAAAAGCGCCACTTTGTGCATATGGCTTTATGTGGATACTGGGGAATCAAACCCGGGTCCTTAAGCTTTGCAGGAAAGCACTTTAACCACTGAGCCATTCCTCTAGCCCAAAAGATCATTTTTGATGTGACACTGTGCATCTAAATAAAAACTTTACATTTTTAACTCATAATCACATCTTCCAAAATTTTATTCTTTTAAAATATGTTTAGGTGCCAGTCACCAGGAAATATCAACAACAAAATTATTTCAACAAGTAGTACTTAGATGTGATTGTTCTTGCATTTTGAAACAGGAAAGGGCAAAAAAAATAGTAAAAGGAATGCACTCAGAACAGTCTGCTCTTGGTAAAAATGAAGAAGCAAGCATTTCATCTTCTTTATCTAATCTTGGGTTAGTATGCTACAATAACAGCAAACAGCTAAGCGGCTCTAGACAGCATGACGAAGATGTGGACCCACCTGCTAATCCTTTCAACAGATGCTCCAATCCCAAAAAATAATAGCAGTGTTCTTTTCAAACACAACCAGTCTGTGGTTAAGAGTGCAATAAAAATAAAAGGAGCTCTCCTACATTATTAGTGGGAGTATAAATTAGTGTATTTCTAGAAAGCTTTTTGGCAATATGTATCAGGAGTTCCATTTTTTCAGACATCTATGAAAAAAATAATAAACCAGTGGGGCTGGGGATATAGTTAAATTGGTGTAGTTGCCTAGCTAGTGCAAAGCTCTGGGTTCAACCCCATGCACTGCATAAACCTGGTGTGGTAACATGACTGGAGGTAGAGGCAATCCTTACAAAGTGAGTTTGAGGCCAGCCTAGGAATTCAGAACACCCTATCTCAAAAATAATAATACATCAATTGATGAAAAAGAGCAATTGAACAAAGATTTTATATCTAATACCTCATTTTGGTGATTGATTATATACCACATATGCATTGAAACAAAGACTGGAAAGAAACATTGGTTATTACAGAAAGCAGGATTATGTGAAATTCTTTTTTTTTAATTTTATTTATTCATTTTCAAGCAGAGAACAGAGAGAGAGAGAGAGAGAGAGAGAGAGAGAGAGAGAGAGAGAGAGAGAGAACGAACCAGGGCCACCACCTTGTGGGTCTGGCTGGCTTATGTGGGTACTGGGGATTGAACCCAGGGCCTTAGACACTGGAGGCAAGTGCCTTAACCACTGAACCATCTCTTCAGCCCCAGATTATATGAAATTCTTAATTCAACTATACCATGTAGCTTATAAACTGTCTACCATACACTGGTTGTTTCTGTGGTTATTTGAGGAGGGGTTATTCTTGAGAGATGATTTCTGCTCAAGCTGGCCTGGAACTCACTATGTAGGCCAAGCTAGCCTTGAACATAGGAGTCTTCTGTCTCAGCTCCCAGGCATGTACCACAGCACCTAGCTACACTTTAGTTTTATAGTCATTAAATTTTTATGTTAATTTTTTTGACATAGTGTTTCAGGTTGCCTTTAAGTACCCTCTCACCTTAATATCCTGAGTGCTACAATAACAGGCCTACACTACCATGCCTGCCTCTATAATACTCAACTTTAATTATTTATTTTATTTTTGTGGTACTGATGATTAGACCTAGGGCCTCATATATGCTACAAAAGCATTTAGTGCTTTGACCCCCCACCCCCCCAGGTAGGGTCTTGCTCTAGCCCCAAGCTGACATAAAATTCACCATGTAGTCTCAGGCTGATCTCAAACTTACAGGGATCCTCCTACTTCTGCCTCTAGAGTGCTGGAATTAAAGATGTATGCTACCATACTCAGCTAATCATCTTTTGAAATTACCTTAAAATGTAAAACATTCCTACCCTTTTGAAAAATTTGTATCTTTAAAAATAGAACCAACTTACTTCTGGAGAAATTGGTCTTATTTTATAAATGTTCTATCTTTTCATGTGTAAAGATTCTTTAAGGCAGGAATAACAAAAAATCATCTATGATACTCTTAATTTTAAATCACAACTTAATAAAATTAAAAAGTATAAATACCACTTTAGAGCTTTGCTTAAAGAGCCCAGCTGTTATCACATGCATGTGCAATGTTTCCCCTGCATGTTACTTAAAATCTATATAATACTCCAAAGAGAAAACATCCTAACACTAGTCTCACTGAAATAAGTAGTATGCCACAGTTCAAGATAGAAAAGCCTGGAAATGTAGAGGTGGGAATTCTAATCATGAACATGCCAATAACGTTCTGACCTTCAAAAAAGCATTACTTCTTTGACCATTAACTTACTTACCTGAAACACAGAGGAGTTGGCTGTTGCTAACATCTCATATTCATTTCAGTTATTAGACAATGAAGGAAAAATTATCTTCTTTTTCGATACAAATTCAACTGTTTATTAGCAAACTGATCAATCAATGTTAATTAGTTTTACTTACAGGGTAGGTTACTCAAAGAAATAATGAAAAATGTATTAACTCTCTCCCCCAAAAGAGACATTAGAAGAGGTCTACCATTTTCCTTTTAATTATTACCTGTATGTTCTTGGGTGATACTTCATTTTGAATATCACATATTCAAGCAGAATACAATCTTTAAATAGAACCTGACAATTTATTTCCCAGGAGAATTTGAAAAGTACAATAACATTTGATTGATTGCACTTTACTTTGCAAGAATTTTTAGCAAAACTCCCTCCTAGGTATACCCACACAAGTGCTTCTTTATTTTCAGTGAACTACAAGTCTCTGAAACACAAAGAAAATTTCCAATCTGTAAGTATGGGATAACAGTACTTCACAATTGTTTATGTTTTTAAAGAATATACTTTTAAACTATACAACTGAATAACACTATCATTTCAAAATGGAAAGGGCATTTATAATACAAACATGAAGAAAAAAAAACCCACAGTAATAAAGGATCGACTTTCCCAACACACACACACACACACACACACACACACACACACACACACACACACAGAGTTTTCTTTTGTTAGGATTGTTTTTTTTTTTTGTTGTTGTTGTTGTTTTGAGACAGGGCTTCACAATGCAGACCAGCCTACTCTAGACTTTATGGAGATCCTCCTTCGAGCTTCCAAGTACTGGGATTATAAACCTGGAGATAGATATATATAGTATGTATATATACATATATAGTATGTATGGTGGAGTGATAAGTATGATACACATGCATGCACCTGTGACAACAGAGAACATTCTCAGGGTGACATCTTCAGGTACACCATCTATTTCTCTTTTTTATTTTATTTATTTATTTATTTTGGTTTTTTGAGGTAGGGTATCGCTCTAGCTCAGGCTGACCTGGAATTCACTGTGTAGTCTCAGGGTGGCCTTGAACTCATGGTGATCCTCCTACCTCTGCCTCCCGAGTGCTGGGATTAAAGGTGCGTGCCACCAGGCCCGGCCTTCTTTTTTATTTTTATTTATTTATTTTGGGGGGTTGTTGTCTGTTGTTTTTCAAGTTAGGGTCTCACTGTAGTCCCAGGCTTACCTCAAACTTACTGCAATCCTCCTATCTCTGCTTTCCAAGTGCTGGGATTAAAGACATGTACCACTATGCCCAGCAATAAATAATTTTTAAGAAGAAGAAGAATTAAAACCAACAGAACAAGATAGAGAAAGCCTCCTTCAGGGAAGTTCTCTCTACCAGGAGAAAACTAAGTAGTAAGATACACTTGGTGGAGAAGAGCACACCTACAAGGAGAACTAGACCACCACTGTAAAACTTTTTTTAAAAGGAAGAAAGAATGTCACTTGGCCAGTACAAAAAACAGATCCAGGAGGATAATGAGACTGAGAAGTTTTTATTTTGTTATGAGCATGACAGGAAGCCACTATAATCTAGTTTTAAACAGAGGAATGACATGATCTCATTTTGTTTAAAAGATCATTAAGGCTGTAGTGTGGAAAATGAACTAGAGGAGCATGAAAGTCCAAAGGCCAAAGCAGAAGCTTCAAATAGCAAATCGTGGTTTGAACCACAAAGACAGTGTGGAAATGGAGAGATGGAGCCAGGAGACATTTGGAGGCTGACTGGCAGGACTTGCTGGTGTGGGTATTAAGGAAAAGAAAGGAACTGAGAATAACTTCCAGATTTGGAACTTGAGAAACTGGATGAACAGTACTGCTGTTTATTGAGTGAGATGCTCACAGAAGATGAAGAAACGGAGTTCTAAGATCTGGGGTACAGAAAGAGATCTGGGGAACATCTTTTGGTCTTATCTTTCTTATGCCATAGGGCCTACTGTTTTCAAATGATAAAACCAAAAATAACAGACTAGGCTTTTATACAGTTTCATCTGAACACTATCCTAAGGGGGTAATAATTATAGCCTGGGCATTAACTGCAATAACAGGTAAAACTTACAGAGGCCTTAACACATGTAGCCACCATGCCATGTCCCTTTAAAGGACTATAAATTCTGAATTTACAGCACCTCTGTCAGGAGATACTCTATTATCACATATTACATTTGCAGAAGAAATAAAGCTCAAAGTGGTTAAATAATTTGCCCAACTGACATACATTACATCTCAGAAAGCCAAGCCACAGGAGTGTGACTTCAGAACTGGGACTAAGCACACACACTGTATAAAAGAATAAACCAAGACATTCTGATGGGTCTGATATTTATATACACATCCAAGTCTCACCTGTGACTTCAAACAGAAGAAGCACTGATCCAGTCCCATACAGCTTTCTTTGCTAGACCACCACAAAACACTTTCAAAAATGGGTGTGGTGGCACATGCCTTTAATCCCAGCACTCTGGAGACAGAGGTAGGAGGAAAATTCTGAGTTTAAGACCATCCTGAGACTAACAGTGAATTCTAGGTCAGCCTGGGCTACAGTGAGACCCTACCATGAAAAACAAAAAACAAAACAAAAAAAAACCCACCACAATTTCATTTGTCAAAATTTTTAAAAAAATTATTTGACAAGAGAAATTTTTTTCTTTCTCACTATACAAAACTGAGAGTAGTGGATTTCATATGGAATCTCAGCCATAGGGAGGCTGAGACAGGAGGACCCACAGTTTGAAGACAGAACTACATACAGAGTTGGAGGTCAGTCTGAGGTACATAGTGAAACACTGCTGAGAGAGAAAGAGGGTGGGGAGGGAAGGAAGAGAGGGAAGGAGGGGGAAGGAGGAAGGGGGTAAGAAGAGAAGGAGGAAGGGAGGGAAAATGAATAATTTTCTATTGAGCTAAGTAAATCTTCTATCTTAAGCCATTCAGCTTGTTGTAAAAACTCAAATTTAGAACTCAGTAAGATTGTTATTTCATACTAAGACTTTATGAGACTTGAGACTTAAAAGTAGAGACTGCAAATATTCACAGAGGTTCCACTATTAAAACATAAGCCATACTGTGGAGGTGATATATTTGTGTGGTTACTTTTCTCATTGCTATGACCAAGTACCTAACAGAAACAACTTAAAGAAGGAAGGGTTGCTTTTGGCTCACAGTTCTAAGGGCTAAAACCATCCTGGTGGGAAAGGCCTAGGACAAGAGTGTGAAGAAGCTGGCCACAGAGATAGATAAAAGCTGGTACTCAGCTCACCTTCTCCTTATTCAGTCCAGAACCCAAGCCCATGTGAGAGTGCTACCCACAGTTACAATGGGTTTATCCACCTCAACTAACCTAATCTAGAAACTCCCTCAGACATTCAGTTCCTGGTGATCCTAGATCCCATCATTGACAACCGAGATTAACCATTACAATCTCCATGTCTAACTCTTAGTGCCTACTAAGGGCAAAAATGTGTGGTCTCAAACAGAATATGCACTTTTAACTGAAAAATGTTCTAAAAAATATTCTACCTGATTATTTTTGAAATGAAAGAACTGGTATTTCAGAAGTTTTCCTTACCTGGGTATGTCTGCATATATGCTTATAATCCCTGCACATGGGAGGCAGGGGCAGTAGGATCATGAAATCGAGAGGCCAGATGGACTACAGATACCCCATCTCAAAAAAAGATAATGACCATAATAATTTTTAAAAGCTAATTAATTAAAAGCTTGCCCATGACTGCAACCCCAGCACTTGGGAGACTAAGGCAGGAAGATTGCCAGCCTAAGGTATATAATAAAACCTTGTCTCAAAAAAGACAAGGGTTGTTCCATAAACAAATAAAGAAGCTGTACCTACAATGGGATTGGTTAGAATTTCAATATGAAGAGATTAGAATGTTGTAAATTCAGACCCACATTATCAGGCTATCTTTAGCCATCTTTATAGCCATTTATGGTCCACCTCTGTGTCTGACCTAACATTCTTGTGACTATCAGGTGAAACCTATTTGGAATATTACTAACAGACCACCAGCTTCCACCATCTAATGGCTAAGAATGTCACATAACATCTGAAGCCTTGGAGAGATTTCCCCACTTTGCTATAGCCTACTTGATGTTTCCTAAGTGCCCTGGTTTATGACTTTCTTTTGTTCTGTAGGTACACAATCTACATGAAATTATTAATACGTTGGAACATGGAATTTGGGGTAACCTGAATCTGTGTTTCCAGGCCATGGTCACTCATATTTGGCTCCAGAATAAACTATCTCTTATTCCCATTGAGGAGAGAGCTGGGTTTTTTTTTTTAATTTAATATTTATTGTCCATAATGAGTTACATTATTTAGTGGGCAAACCATGCGTTGTTATACCGACTTCCCCAATTCCCCCCCTCCCCATCCCTGATCAGTTGTATATCCTCCTTCGTGGGCTGTCTGTATTAGTCCTTGTGGCAAGGGATCCTGTATATCTTAGTACTCATCTCGGTCTTCCTTACCCAAGTGAGTTGTTACTGATGGGTGCTATGCCTCTGGACCACCTCCCCCACGACGGCTCTCACAATCTTTCCGCCCCCTCTTCCGCTCAGTTCCCTGAGTCGTGGTGGGGAGAGCTGTTTTATGTCAAGAGGGCAATAACAAAATTAAAATCTTGGATATAAATTCAGTCATGTTGTTTTGGAGTGGGAACATATTCACTTTGAAAAATACATTTTACATTGCAATCATGTTTCCTCTACATATACATAACTGAAAGTGTTTCACAAGCAGTACTTGGTCAGTGCACCGATACACCCCATCCTCTTCTACTCTGGCTGTCTCTGCTCTCCCTAGGGAGGTGGTCCTCCTGCCTCAGCCTCATTTGTGCTGGCATTTTCAAGGATGAGCCACCACACTTGGTTCTTTTTTTCTTTTAGAAAACACTGACTGCGCAACACAAGACGATTTCATAATCTGGCTCACCATACCTGAGGCTGGGTCTCATGCTAGCCAGGCTGACCTGAACTCACTCTGAAGCCTCAGGCTAGCCTCAGACTCAGGTGGTGATCCTCTTACCTTAGACACCTCGCCTGCCAGGCTCCCTTTTCTCTTCTTTAACCACATCTGTTTCTCCTTCCCCTCCCTGTTCTTAGACCTACATTTCCACACTTCCTTTTTCCAATGCTTATCAAGTATTATGAAATGGAAATTTTTAAATACTTTCAATTGTACTTAATGTTGCATCCTTTTCTTAAAAATAAGCTAACAGCATTTTGTCATTTCATTACAAAGGTTACTATTTATTAATGTTTTCTTTTAAATTTTATTTATGTGTATGTGGTCACACAAGGACCTCTTGCTTTTGCAGACAAACACAAGATGCTTGTGCCACTTTTTGTATCTGGCTTATGTGAGCAGCTTGGGAATTGAACCAGGGTTTGTAAGCAAAAACCTTTAAAGCTAAACCACCTTCCCAGCCCTGTTTTCTCTTTCTCTCTCTGTCTCTCCTCTTTTGATACAGGGCCTTGCAATGTAGCCTAAAATAATCTAAAATTTGTAATTCTCTTGCCTTAGCCTCCTGTGTTCTGGGATTTCAGGCTTCACCTCCAGTTAGTACCCTAAGTTATTTATTAAAAATTGTACATGGTCAAAGGCTAACTGTAATTGTGGGTCATTTCTAATGCAAAGACTTCTCGCTGCCATTCATACCTGCTTGAATGTTTTTGTAGGATTTTATATTACCGTATTACAAGATTAGCAGCTTTTCAGAAGATTACTAGTAATTGTTCCATGTGTAATATATGATTGAAGCAAAAGCCTGTTTAATTTTTTAATCCTGTAAATCACTACTAATTATTGTTTTATATCAGAAAATTACAAAGAATTGCTAAAAATATTTAAAATAAGACAGGATGCAGTCTGAATTCTAACCTTGGCACTTACTGTGTGAACATGGGCACATTTGAACTACCTAAATCTGAGTTTCCTCATTTGCAGAATGGTAATGATTATCCTATATTATTTTAGTAAAAATACTAAAGTAATAATATCCAAATTGTTAGTATCAAGAAAAAGTAAAACATTTCTAAAGCAAATTAAAACTTGTGAAAACTTTTTTCTAACTGGGACAGTTTAATTTTAAAACACTTGTTTCTCCAAGGTGTTAATTAGAAAATACAATCTGCTCAAAATTCAAGTTTAGTGAGATAATTTACAAAGCAGACCACAAAGTATGTCCCACAAAAGAATACTTATTCTTGGGTAAGAAAACTTTCTCTATTCTTAGGTATAAATAAGAAAAATTGAAGACGAAAGTCTAAACCAGGGCTAGAGAAATGATTCAGCAGTTAAAGACACTAGCTTGTAAAGCCTGAGGGCCTGGGTAAATTCCCCAGTACCCATGTAAAGCACAAAGTGGTGTATGCATCTGGAGATGGTTTCCAGTGTCAGGAGGCCCTGGCATACCCATACTCACTCTGTCTGCCTCTTTCTGTCTGTCTCTAATAAATAAAAATGTAAAGAAAAAAAAGTCTAAACCACACTTTCACAGAGCTTCTTTACAAAATGTACTTACCTGCCACATACAGAATTTACGTGAACAACTTTCCAGTTTGCATCTTCACAGTGGTTATCAACAAGAAGGGTGAGGGAGAGGCACTGAGTGTGAAATGAGCTCCTATTAAGGGACTCTTACCCTCTCTGGATTTATTTCCTTAACTAAGGACATAAGTTAATAATAAAGTAATAATAAATTTAGAAGAAGAATAACACATTTAAGAAGATGGGGGCTGCTAAGAAGGCTCAGAGTGGGTAAGGACATAAATAAATAGGTCAGTGATCTTATAAAGATCAGTAAGATTGGGCTGGAAAGATGGCTCAACAGGTAAGACACTTGCCTGCAAAGCCTAACAACATGGGTTTAATCCCCCAGTACCCATATAAAGTCAGATGCACAAAACGGTATATGTATCTGGAATTCATTTGCAGTGGCTGGAGGCCCTTGCATGCCCATTCTCTGTGTCTGTCTCTCTTCTCTCCATCTCTCTGGCAATTTTTTTTTTTTTTTTTCAGTGCTGAGGACCAAACCCAGGGCCTTGCGCTTGCTAGGCAAGTGCTCATCCACTGAGCTAAATCCCCAACCCCTTCTCTCCATCTCAATCTGCTTACCAATAAATAAATATATATTTTTTAAAAAAATCAGTAAGATCATGTAAGTAAAAGTACTTCTCTTTTTTTGGTGTGGGTATGCTTTAGTCTATGTAGTGTGCACTATGTGGTATATAAGTGTATGGTATATGCACATGTGTGTTCAGATACATGTGCACAAATACATGTGTGCAGAGGCCAGAAGGTGTCTTCCTCTATCCCTCTTACACTTTTTTTCACTGACATAATTTCTCACTAAACCTAGAGCTCACCATTTTTTTGGTTAGAATGGCTGACCAGCAATCCTCCTGTCTCTGCTCCCATCAGGACTGGGGTTACAGGTATGCATGGACACACCTAGCTTTTTACATGATGTGAGGCTTGAACTCAGTTCTTTATGCTTGCATAGCAAGTGCTCTTACCCAGTGAGCCCTTCATTTTCTTTATGTTACCTCATCTAAAATAACAAAGAATCCAGGGCTGGTAAGATGGCTCAGCAGTCAAAGGTATGTGCTTGAAAGCCTGATGGCCTGGGTTTGATTTCTTAGTATCCATGTAAAACCAGATGCACAAAGTGGTCTATGCATCTGAGGTTTGTTTGCAGGGGCAAGAGGCCCTGGCACACTCATTCTCATTCTCTCTCTACCCTTGCAAATTAATAAATAAAATATTTTTTAAAAAATTACCAGGGCTGGAGAGATTGCTCAGTGGTTAAGGCACTCACCTGCAAAATCTGAGGACCCAGGTTCAATTCCTCAGCACCCATGTAAAGTCAGATAAACACAAGATGGTGCATGCGTCTAGAGTTTGGATGCAGGGCCCTGATGTGCTCTCTCTCTCTCTCTCTCTCTCTCTCTCTCTCTCTCTCTCTCTCTCTCTCCTCTCTAATAAATATTTTAAAACATTTTTTAAAATAAAAATTTTTTTAAATTCCAGGGCTGGAGAGATGGCTCAGCAGTTAAGGCACTTGCCTCCAGTGCCTAAGGCCACGGGTTCAATTCCCCAGGACCCACATAAACCAGACCCACAAGGTGGTGGCCCTGGTGCGCGCGCTCTCTCCTCTCTCTCTCTCTCTGCTTGAAAAGGAATAAATAAAATATTTTTTTAAAAAAATAATTCCAGCCGGGCGTGGCACACACCTTTAATCCCAGCACTTGGGAGGCTGATGTAGAAGGATCACCCAAGGTAAGGTAGGAGGATCACCGTGAGTTCAAGGCTACCTTGAGACTACATAGTGAATACTTAATTTCTTGACCCAAAGTCTAGTAAAATGGGAAATTTTTTTAAACTATTTTATTTATTCTTTATTTGCAAGCCCAGAATTACAGGCAGAGACAGAGAGCATGGCAGGGCTTCCAGCCACTGCAAATGAACTCCAGATGCATGGGCCACAGAGACAGAGAGAGAGAGAGAGAGAGAGAGAGAGCCAGGGCCACCACCTTGTGGGTCTGGCTTATGTGGGTCCTGGGGAATTGAACCCGGGGCCTTAGGCACTGGAGGCAAGTGCCTTAACCTCTGAGCCACCCCTCCAGCCCTTAAATGGGAAATTTTAAGATCTCGGATCAACTCTCTCCTCTGATACTTAGTAGCTTGTAAGTAAACTAGCTGTGCCTCCTGAATGATACAACTCAACCTCTGGGAATAGTAGCAAACAAATATTAGACTCTGCCTTTAAGTACCTCATCAAGCACTAGTGTCCTAAAGCTTCTAAAACATGTTCGAAGAGTTTCCAAAACCCACATGTTACCATGTCACCATGTCAAAGCCACATCTGTCTTGAGGTCTGCTATTGCTTTCACACCCAAGGGATGATTTGCAGGAAATCTCAGTTTTAGAAGGGAACATTTCCCACCCTCCCTAGGAATTTTCACTTTCAGCCATTTCCTCCCCTTCTCAATTCTAATTCCCATCCAGTCTTTGGAAATACCAAAGTAGTTTTTGGGGTAAAGCTGAGTCTATTATAACCTGATTTAAAGAAAGAACATCATAGCCAACAAGAAAACAGTTAAAAATCTCAGAATCTGACTTGATATCAACAGGATACTAACAAGACTTCTCAAGAATGCAAGCAAGCTTCATACAGGACTGAGGTCAAGGGTCTCTGAAGTGTGTGTTTGTGTACACGGTTCCCACCAGTGGAAAAATACACTCCTCTCTTCCCTTATTTGTACAAGGCAGGAAGGCTACAGATAGTGGAAAGAGAATGTTAAAGCAAAAACCCCTGTCTTCTGTGACTGTTAAAACATATAAAAAATTATATAGTTCTCTACAAAAGAGCCTTAGACCATGCATGATGGTACCTGACTAATCTCAGCACCCAGGAAACTAAGACAGAAGTATTATTTCAAGTTCAAAGCCATCCTGAACAAAAGTGTTCAGGGTTAGGAAAATATCTCAATGGTTAAAAGTGCTTGCTTGCCAAGCCTGGCGGACCAGGGCTCAATTTCCCAGTACCCATGTAAAGCCAGATGCACAAAGTGGTACATGCATTTGGACTTTGTATACCCTGGTGCACCCATTCATATTCTCATTCTCATTTTCCTCCCTCTCTTAAATATAATTTTTTTAAAGTCAGTTCAAGATCAGCCAGGCAGGACCCTGACTCAAAATACAGAAACCAAACAAAACATGAACTCCGTAGGATATTCAAACACGAGGTTAAATACATCTAAAGTCAGTCTTTCCATGTAGAAGATCCTACATCCACACCTAGTTACAAAAAAAAAGACAAGCCTTTCCAATTTTTTATCCAAAATACTAATTCAATACTAAGCATTTAGTACTATTTACAGAATTTAATAATCATTTTATTATAATATCTAAATCTAAACAATCCAATCCCATACACCTGACCAAGCTAAAACATGTAAATCAAAGCAATGCTTCAGTATGCCTTCACATGCTGCCTCGTGCTAAAACAGACAGGTCACTCTGTATATGAGAACAGAAACTTGACTACCCGTCTAAGTCTGCATCACTACTAGGACAGAATAGCTTACAATTCAGCCAAACTAAGACCTGGAAGTGATAAATAGTCTCAGCTCTGTTGAAGAAAAACAATTTCTAAAACTATTTTAGAAGGAACCTAAGACTTCCTCGGCTGTGGCTATCAGCCAAGAATATGTTCAAAATCTCTAATGTGGTTAACTTCAAAGACAACACATGTCGACTGTTTATTTGTGAAAGATAATTTCCTTGTATTTCAATTAGACAATTTTTCAAATTTCAGCTCTAGGAAGCATAGAATAAATTTATTTTTCTATATCAAGCTTAAAGAAATTTGAGAGGCTGGAGAGATGGCTCAGCGGTAAAGGCACTTGCCTCCAGTGCCTAAGGCCCCGGGTTCAATTCCCCAGGACCCACATAAGCCAGACCCACAAGGTGGTGGCCCTGGTGTTCTCTCTCTCTCTCTCTCTCTCTCTCTCTCTCTCTCTCTCTCTCTCTCTCTCTGCTTGAAAATGAATAAATAAATAAATAAAATATTTAAAAAAAAAAAAAGAAATTTGAGAAAACTCTAACATCTGTATTTAATCCTCTTGCTGTATTTTTTTTCAAGTGACCCTTTCAGGATAAATTAAAGTTCTTTTTTTTATATTTGTTAATTTATTTAAATAAAATTAATTCTGCTACATTAAAATAATTCTACTACATTAAAAAGAGAGCACAAGAGTGTAAAGTATGGACACACCAGGACCTCCTGCCACTACAAATGAACTTCAGACGCACCACTATTTTTTATTATAGTTATTTACTTATTAAAATTTTTATTTATGTGCAAGGAGAGAGAGAGAAAGGAGAGAGAATGGGCACAGCAGGGCGTCCAGCCACTGCAAATGCACGTACCACTTTGTGCATCTGGCCCCACGTGAGTACTGGGAAAAGGAGAGCCTGGATACAGGCAAACACCTTAACCACTGAGCTATCTCTCCAGCTCACTGCACCACTATTTTTAAAGCACCTGGCTTTATGTGAGTCCTGGGGAATCCAAGCAAGCCAGCAAGATTTGCAACCAAGTGCCTTTCCAAGCCATCTCTCCAGTCCCAAAGCTTCTTTCAAAGACCAATAGTGACATTATCCATTGATTGTATATAGCACACAGCATACAAAGAAATTCCAAAGGGTACTGCAGATCTTCACTGCTCTGGGAAGTCTAATTACACTGCAAATAGCCTTAGTTTGCTAACTCAGGGGAAAGACATTCATCATGTGGACAGATAACTGGCAACTTCTTTGTAAACTCACTCTTTCAGAAAACTCACTCCTCTAATTCTACTACATTAAAAAAGAAAGGAAAACACTGACCATGGGCTTCAATAAAGCGTTACTATTTATGTAGAAAGTATAGATTTTGTTCTGAGGGAATGTTCCGCGTGGACAAACACAATAAATGATCACCCCACTAAAAAGCTCAGGCCAGGCGTGGTGTTACAAGCCTTTACATCCATCAGTTCTTGAGACAGAGATTAGAAGGATCATTGTGATTTCAAGGCCAGACTGGGACTACAGAGTGAGTTACAGGTCAGCCTGGGCTAGAGCAAGAGACCCTACCTCAAAAAAACAAAAACAAAAAAAAGAAGGGGGGGGGGCTGTAGAGATGGCTCAGCAGTTAAAGTGCTTGCCCGAAAAGCCTAAGGATCAGGGTTCAATCCCCCAGTGCACATATAAGGCCAGATGCACAGTGGCACATGTGTCTGAAGTTCGTTTGTAGTGGCTAGAGGCCCTGGCACGCCCATTTTCTCATTTTCTCTCTCTGCTCCCTTTTTCGCTCTTACTCTCTTTCTCAAATAAATGAAATATTTTGTAAAAATCTCACTAGAAAAAAAAAAGCTCATTAGTCTCTCAAAACTAGGAATTCAATCTAGAAATGTTTTTACAATTTTTTTTTTAAGGTAGGGTCTCACTCTAGCCCAGGCTGACCTGGAATTCACTAAGTAGTCTCAGGCTGGCCTGGAACTCACAGTGAGCCTCCTACCTCTGTATTCACCCAGCTTCTTTTACAATTTTAAATTTTGTTTTGTTAATTGTATTTATTTATTTGCACATTGGAGGGGGAAGGCGGAGAGGGTCTCTTCCTGCTGCAAATGAATGCTCCATCTGGTTTTACATGGGTGGCTGGGGAACTGAACCTGGGCCAGCAGGCTCAGCAAACAAGAGCCTTTAACAATGGCTGAGCCATCTCTGTTTTTTTGTTTGTTTGTTTTGTTTTGTTTGTTTTTTGAGGTAGGGTTTTACTCTAGCCCAGGCTATTTAGTTCGAACTCACAGTGATCCTCCTACCTTTGCCCCACCCCCTTGAGAGCTGGGATTAAAGGCAGGTGCCGTCACACCTGGCTATTTTATTTTTGTGAACTTGCTATGTAGCCAAAGATGACCTAAAAGTACTGAGATTTTAGACATGTAGCTTTTGCTATTGCTTTTTTTTTTTTTTTTTTTTTTTGGTTTTCAAGGTATGTTCTCTCTAGCCCAGGCTGACCTGGAATTCACTATGTAGTCTCAGGGTGGCCTCAAACTCATGGCGATCCTCCTCCCTCTGCCTCATGTTCAGCTCAAGCTAGCCTCCAAATTCTCAACGTAATTGTGGATGACAAAGTCCTGTCCTCCTGCTTCTACTTTCCAATTGCTGCCCTGTACCACACCACTGGGCTGTTACTGTCTTCACTTTTATTTTATTTTTTATTTATTCATTTTCAAGCAGAAGAGATAGAGACAGACAGAGACAGAGACAGAGAGAGAGCACCAGGGCCACCACCTTGTGGCTGGTTTATGTGGGTACTAGGGAATTGAACCCAGGGCCTTAGGCACTGGAGGCAAGTGCCTTAACCACTGAGCCATCTCTCCAGCCCTGTTACTGTCTTTATGAGACAAGGTGTCACTTCATAGACCAGGTGACTTGGAACTCACTATGAAGCACAGGATGATGTCAGGCTTTCAAAAATCTTGCCTCAGACTCCCAAGTGTTAGAACTATAGATACAAGCCACCACGCATGGTTTTACATCATTTCATTCTTTTTTTTTTCTTTTTAATTTCATTCCCAGGGATCTGTGAATTCAGAAATCAAGACCAATAGATTACAATTTATAATAATGTCATAAATTACTTTACAAAGTTTCAGATATATTAGGTATCCCAGAGAGCTATTCTATAATGGTGATATTTAGCTAGTCATGACTTGGCAAATCAAATTTTTCCAGCTTAAACTTGAGAATACTAATATACAGGTTCAGTGTAAAAAAGTTGAATACAAAAAACTTCTTTGGAAAATACAAAATAACCCACAATCCTTCCTTTCCCTCACTCCCATCTTCCTAGTGTTGGAGATTAAAACCAGCCTCATAGCCAGGCATGGTGGTGCACGCCTTTAATCCCAGCACTCAGGAGGCAGAGGTAGGAGGATCACCACAAGTTCAAGGCCACTCTGAGACTACATAGTGAATTCCAGGTCAGTCTGGACTAGATAGAGACCCTACCTCGAAAAACCAAAAAAAAAAAAAAAAAAAAAAGCCTCATGCATAGCATTCTACCACTGAGGTACACCCTCCAGCCCAATGCTTTGTTCTAGTTCATTAATTTTCCCCTTCATGGGGCTGGGGAGAAGGCTCAGTGGTTAAAGGTGCTTGCTTACAAAGCCTAGTGGCCCATGTTGGATTCCCTAGTATCCACAGAAAGCCAGATACAAAATGGCACATTTATCTGGAGTTCATTTGCAGTGGAAAGAGACCTTGGCATACCCATATTCAAGCATGCATTCATTCATTTTCTCTCGCTCTCTCCTCTTTCTCTCCACTAGCAGATAAAATAATAATAATAGGGCTGGAGAGATGGCTCAGCAGTTAAAGAACTAGCTTGCAAAGTCTAAGGACCCGGGTTAGATTCCTCAGTACCCACGTAAAGCCAGATACACAAGGTGGCACATGTGTCTGGAATTCGTTTGCAGTGGCTAAAGACCCTGACACACCCATTCACTCTGCCTCTCTCTCTCTCTCATAAATAATTTTTTTTTCTTTTTCGAGGTAGGGTCTCGCTCTAGCCCAGGCTGACCTGGAATTCACTATGTAGTCTCAGGGTGGCCTTGAACTAACTCATAGTGATCCTCCAACCTCTGCCTCCCAAGTGCCGGGATTAAAGGCGTGCACCACCACGCCCAGCAATAAATATTTTTCAAAAACAATAGTTTTCCCCTTCAGATCCATCTGGTGTAGCATTTGATCAGTCTTTTTGTGTTTCTGTTTTAATTTCAATAACTCCACGTTTCCTTTTATATATTCATCTATTTTTTTCTATTATATACTCATCTATCTTTCACATCGACCTATTTTCCAATTGGGTTTTTTGATGACCAATTCTATCTTTTTGAGAGAATTTTTTGAAAATCACCCTAATATTTCCATTAACTCATGGCAGCTGTATGTACTTCTAAGAAAGGATCTTTCCTATGTTTTTACAGGCTTGGACTCTCCTTTTCCTGGTAGCTTTCAGGTAGGCCGCTCCTGTCAGAGTCCATGACCTCCAAGCCCTTGTATGAGGTGATTGTGGAGAATTTCCAGCATCTGATGTGGAGCCATTTGGCAACTCAGCCTCTTCTGTCTTCACTTCAAGCCCAAAGCTTTTTAAAGCAACAGCTGGGAACAGATGAGTTCACCCTTCTTGCATCCAGCCAGTTTCATCCAGGGCTGTCTGGCTCTAGCTCCTCAACAGTTATTTCCAACAGCTTCCCAACCCAGAGGAACTCACAGGTTTCATCTCTGTTGGTAGTCCCTGAAGACACTTACATTGTTGAGTATATTTTTAAAAAGGGTTCCACAGTATAGCCCAGACTAGCCTCAACTTGAAACTCATTAGTTGCCCAGGCTGGCCGAGAACTAACTCCTGATTCTCCTACCTCCCAAACTCAGATTACAAGCATGTACTACCACACCAAGCCCTTGTGAAGTATTTCTATATATTTTCCTTTTCTTCTTAAGTTTGTTGTTGCATTTGAAGCTTTGTAAGGAAGCACAAGATACACACTATCATAATAATAAAAGCTAACACACTATATTTGTTTTATAAAATCTCTGATAATATTATGAGGTATACTCTTACTAAATCCATTGTAGCGGGTTGATTCAGGTGTCCCCATAAACTTAACGTATTCTAGATTCTTAATCCCTAGCTGGTGGCAGTTTTGGAATTGGAACCTTGTTGTTGGAGGTGTGTTGTTGGGGGCAGGCTTATGGAGGTTATAGCTGGCTTCACCTTGCCAGCTTCTGGCACACCTTCCTGCTGCTGTTTGCAATGCTATGGGGGAGGTGATGTCCATCCTCTGCTCATGCTTTCGTTTTCCCTGTCATCATGGAGTTTACCCTCAAGTCTGTAAACCAAAATAAACCCTTTTGTTCCATCAATTGCTTTTTGCCAGGTTCTTTGTCACAGCAACGAGAAAGCTGACTACAACAGTTTTAGTACCAGAGAATGGGATCTGCCATGGCTGCTGGAACCCTGATTCTGTGGCTTTGGCCTTTTGGATCTGACTTACAGGAGGAATGTGGAGGGATTTGAAACCTTAGCCTAAGAGATACCTTGCAGTGCTGTAAGTACAACTTGATGGACCATTCTGGTCAGAGTTAAAAGACCTGAATGCAGTAAGAACTATGGACTGTGAGGTTTGGCTTACGAGGGCGAGAAAACTTTGTTGGGACTAGTTTGGAGGCAGTGAGAGGCTTGCTACGTTCTGCTTGCCTGTGTCCTGAGAACTTGTGCAGGGTTGCATTGCATAAAAAATGAATTGATGTGAGCAGATGGAGATGCCACAGAAAGAAAGGAAATCTTTGGGCTAAAACTGTTGTTGTTCAGCTGCAATTGTTTGAGAGATGACAACCACTGAGATTAGGCCAGGTGATCTGCAGTGGGACAGCAGAAAGAATGCAGACTCTTTTGAAGTAGGGGGCCTGAATGTTGAAGTTTTCCTGCTCTTCAAAGTCGGCTTACCCCCTTGGATTAATAAGTTGGTAGTACACCTGGTACTATGGAGTATAACAAATGCAGGAAGAGAGGGCCACTGGATATGCAACAAGGTTTTGTTTTTGGAACCAGCCATGGGCAATGTGAAACAGGCATATTGGATTGCCTGTATAGAAGCCCAATACAGCCATGAGGATGAACTATGGCTTGCAGTGGAGACCCAGTAAAGTGCCAAGACTATGGGATGGGACTAAGGAGAGCTGCCAGCACAGGATGAAGTTTTCCCAGATTGTGAGTAGCCAAGGTAGAGGGGTAGAATTGGAAGTCTGGACACCAATCATTATTAGACTTGAAGTTACAGAGTTTGCTATTGCCCTGTTTGTTTTAAATCTTGTATTGGTTCAATCTGCCTTTGCCCAATGCTATCTTTTGCAGTGTGAATTTGTCCTGTGCCATTATGGTTTTGGTTTTGTTTGTTTTTTGGTATTATGGCTCACTTAAAAGACCTTGAATTGTGGAATATTTGACTATCATTGGGATGGATAAAAACCTGTGGGGATTTTTAAAGTTGAGCTGAATGCATTATATTTTAGATTATGTATGGTTATCATTTTATGGGGGCTGGGGTGGCTTGTAGCGGGTTGATTCAAGTGTCCCCCATAAACTTAATGTGTTCTGAACGCTAGATCCCCAGCTGATGGCAGTTTTGGAATTGTAACTTATTGGCGGTAGGTAGTTCGGGACAGGCTTATGGAGATTATAGCCAGCTTCCCATTGCCAGCTTTTGGCATACCTTCCTGCTGCTGTTTGCAGTGCTATGGGGGAGGTGATGCCTACTCTCTGCTCAGGGCTTCATTTTCCCTGCCATGATGGAGCTTATCCTCAAGTTTGTAAGCCAAAATAAACCCATTCTTCCACAAGCAGCTTTTGGTTGGGTTCTTTGTCAAAGCAATGAGAAGGTTAACTCCAACACCCATTTCAGAGGTGACTACAGAGGCATGAGGCAAATAGACAATGCTCCCAAGGTGAATGGCTAATAAAGACCAAGAATCAAAACAGATAGTTCAATTCAAAAAACTATGCTCTTAACTACTTGCTTCCATTCTGACTACAAAACTCTTCGTTACTTTGATTCTCCCTTTCCTCCTATTCTCTCAATTAATTAGTCATGAACATTTTGTAGACAGGCAGGATTTTAACTGAGTACAACAATGGAGCCAAATTCCTCATTTTAAAAAGGCATTTCAGCCTATTTTAGTGTTATACAGTCCAGGTGTACATCTAAACTCAGAAAGTCTTGCCCATTTTTTCCTCCAGTCCTTTCCACTTCCCTGAGCTTCAAGCACCTCCATGCCCATCCCTGAGTGCCCAGGACCATCCAGAGGCTTTGTTTCTCTCCATATCCACAAAACCCTCATTCTGCCCTAGTATGTAATCCTACAAAAGAAACTTATCAAGGTATCCATGCTGAGTGCCTCTGTAGGCTTTTGGTTCCCATTCTTTCACTACTAAATTTGTGGATATAAGTAAAAACGAATGTGATATCCAAACCCAGCCAAATTCAACTTCAGGAGGCATTAATAAAAGCACAGAGTTTAGAAAAAGTTATCAGTCCTACTCTGTGTAAAAAAATTTCCAGCCGGGCATGGTAGCGCACGCCTTTAATCCCAGTACTCCAGAGGCAGAGGTAGGAGGATCCTCATGAGTTCAAGGCCACCCTGAGACTACCTAGTGAATTCCTGGGCTAGAGCGAGACCCTACTTCGAAAAAAAAAAATTTCCAGGGCTGGAGAGATGGCTCAGCGATTGAGGCACTTGCCTCCAGTGCTAAGGCCCCAGGTTCAGTTCCCCAGGACCCACAAGAGCCAGATCCACAGGGTGGTGGCCCTGGTGCGCTAGCGCTCTCTCTCTCTCCCTCTCTCTCTCCCTCCCTCCCTCCCTCTCTCTCTCTCTCTGCTTGAAGGTGAATAAATAAAATAAAAAATTTCCATTCAACAGCTTTATTCAACAGCTTTAAAGAAACAAGCATTGAAGCTGGACTTGGTGGCACACGCCTTTAATCCCAGCACTTGGGAGGCAGAGGTAGGAGGATCACCATGAGTTCAAGGCCACCCTGAGACTACATAGTAAATCCAGGTCAGCTTGGGCTAGAATGAGACCCTACCTCAAAAAAAAAAAAAAAAAAAAAAAAAAAAAAAAAAAAAAAAAAAAAAAAAACAAAAAGGAAACAAGCATTGCATAAAATACTGGAGACCTATGATCCTTTTCGTTTCTAGTCTGCACATATTTTTCCTCATTTAATCCTCATTGCAGATCATTCTGGGAATCACAAGATCAGTGTATTAACGAATCTAGATTTTTCTGAAGAGAAAAATATTTTAGAAGAAATTATTGAAACTATTATGTGATCATCTATGATACTTACAGATAGACTGCTCTTAGGTTTACCATGCAAATTTAAAACATAAAGTCCATAGTGGAAGTAGGAGATAGAGGAAAAGAAGTGGAATGCTTAGGAAATAGTGTTTGGGAAAAGCTCAATATTTCCCGACGGAAAATCAGTCTGTTTCCTTTCAGGATGACTAAGATATGACCCCTGAACAATCATTAATTGCTAAGGTCAAAAGGAGTTATCACATGGGCCTTTTTTCTTTTTCTTTTTCTTTTTTTGTTTTTGTTTTTGTTTTTTCAAGGTAGGATCTCACTCTAGCCCAGGCTGACCTGGAATTCACTATGTAGTCTCAGGGTAGCCTTGAACTCATGGCAATCCTCCTACCTCTGCCTCCCGAGTGCTGGGATTAAAGGCGTGTACCATCACGCCCGGCTCACATGGGCTTTTAAGATTCTATCTTTACTAACATCAACCTCAAAGATTACAAGTATTTACTATAGTACATAAGTAGAGTTGTGCTTTGTTTTGTTTTGTTTTTGTTTTTCGAGGTAGGGTCTTGCTCTAGTCCAGGCTGACCTGGAATTCACTATATAGTCTCAGGGTGGCCTTGAACTCACAGTGCTGAGATTAAAGGCATGCGCCACCATGCCCGGCTAGAGTTGTGCTTTTTTTTTTTTTAAATATTTTATTTATTCATTTTCAAGTAGAGAGATACAGAGAGAGAGAGAGAGAGAGAGAGAGAGCATCAGGGCCACCACCTTATGGGACTGGTTTATGTGGGTCCTGGGGAATTGAACCAGGGGCCTTAGGCACAAGAAGCAAGCGCCTTAACCTCTGAGCCATCTCTCCAGCCCCTAGAGTTGTGCTTTTTAAAAAAAGGCAGAACTAGAAATCGTAGAGATTGGTTGAAAAGATAATACGAAATCTAAGTAAAAATCATTGGATTGGCTGGAGAGATGGTTCAGTGGTTAAAACACTTGCCTACAAAGCCTAACCACCTAGATTCAATTCCCTAGAACCCATATAAAGCCAGATGCACAAAGTGGTACATGCATCTGGAGTTCATTAGCAGCAGCTAGAGACCCTGGCTTACCCATTTTCTCTCTCTCTCTCTCTCTGTCTTTCATTCTCTCTTTCTCTCTGCCTCACTCTGCTTGAAAATAAATAAAAGTATTAGAAAAATCGTTGGAGAAAGGGAGATTAAGTGCCATTAACAGATACAGGAACCATGGGTAAAGGTGCAGTTAGGACAAGAGATGGGTTTACTTGGGTACATATGGCTTTGAAGATCAGCAAATCACTCAGAGATAATCAGCAAACAGTTAAAAGTAGGGTCTGAGAGCTAAGAGATAGAGAGAAAAATCACATACCAGAGTGTCCAATACAAAGCCTGGGCACCTATAACTTTTGGGTCCACTCAGGTTAAACCATCTGCAATTCCCAAGAGAGCCTGGCTCCAAAATAACTTTCCTATAAAGATAGATACCGTATTTCACACCTAGTTAACTTCTCATCATCTTTATTAATGTTCAAGTATCATATCCCCAAATTCCACTTAGTCCCAACCAGGAGAACAGTACTTGAGTCTTACTTTTTTTTCCCCTAAAGCCAGTTTTTAGCACCATGCCTAAAATAGTACGTACTTGAAAGACAAACTGAAAGAACGGAGTTGGCATGTGCTGAACTTGGAAGGCACTCTATCTCCTTAGAGGTGACCGCTGAAGAAATGAACTTGGATAAGATTTCCAAAGGAGAGAAAATAATATTAAGTAGTCCTAAATATTGATAAATAATATGAAACATCTGCATCTAGGAAGTAGTACCCCAAAATGCTTCTTCATGTTGTTCAGCTCTAAATACCTCATCTGCAACATAAAAATCTTTAATCCTATCTCCATAGGCTGCTGGAAGGATTATACCGCAGAAGACCTGACCAGAGACTGAGCAGAGAGACTGAGCAGAGCCGTTATCGCCAAGCCGCCCGCAGGCCCCAGTGCAGTCCTGGGCTTTTCCTCCCACGTCCATATTTAAAGTAAACAATGTCTAATGGTTACAAAGACCACGTGGCGGAAGACTGCAAGGATGATATTGGGAGAACGAATCTGATTGTCAACTACCTCCCTCAGAACATGACCCGGGAGGAACTACGAAGTCTGTTCAGCAGCATTGGCGAGGTTCAATCTGCAAAGCTTATTCGAGATAAAGTAGCAGGACACAGCTTGGGCTACGGTTTTGTCAACTATGTGACTGCAAAGGATGCAGAGAGAGCAATCAGCGCACTGAATGGCCTGAGGCTCCAGTCAAAAAACATTAAGGTGTCATATGCTCGCCCAAGCTCAGAGGTTATCAAAGGTGCCAACTTGTATATCAGCGGCCTCCCAAGGACCGTGACTCAGAAGGACGTGGAGGACATGTTCTCTCGATTTGGGCGAATCATCAACTCCAGAGTCCTTGTGGATCAGACCACAGGTTTATCCAGAGGGCTTGCCTTTATCCGGTTTGACAAACGGTCGGAAGCAGAAGAGGCAATTACCAATTTCAATGGTCATAAACCCCCAGGTTCCTCTGAGCCCATCACAGTGAAGTTCGCAGCCAATCCCAACCAGAACAGAAACATGGCGCTTCTCTCACAGCTGTATCACTCGCCTGCAAGGTGATTCGGAGGCCCTGTGCACCACCAGACGCAGAGATTCAGGTTCTCCCCTATGGGTGTCAATGTCCCCCGCAATGCTTCTTCAGGCTGGTGCATCTTCATCTACAACCTTGGGCAAGACACTGATGAAGGGATCCTCTGGCAGATGTTTGGCCCCTTTGGTGCAGTCACCAATGTGAAAGTGATTCGAGATTTCAACACCAACAAGTGCAAAGGGTTTGGTTTTGTGACCATGACAAACTATGAAGAAGCTGCAATGGCCATAGCAAGTCTGAATGGCTACCACTTGGGGGGCAAAATCTTAAAGGTTTCCTTCAAAACCAACAAGTCTCACAAATAACTCGCTCATGCTTTTTTTTGTACGGAATAATTAAGAGTGAAGTTGAAACTTTTTTGTTAGTGTACAACTCATTTTGCGCCAATTTTCACAAGTGTTTGTCTTAGTCTAAATGAGAAGTGAAAAGGTTTTTATACTCTGGGATGCAACTGACATGTTCAAATGTTTGAAATCCCACAATGTTAGACCAACTTTAAGTTTCTTAAGTTATTTCCTTTAAAATATATATTAAACCGAAACCTAAAGTAGACTGCATTGACTAACCAGTCCCTCTGGATGGTGGTGGAATTGAAGCATGCTTTACCCTCTGAGACTGTCTAACACTCATTTCAATTTGATGTCTCCACAAACGTGATTTTTTTAGTTTTAGTTTTTAATCTAAAGATGTTAGACAGATGCCAAGTGTGCATTTTCTCAACTGCTTCACCAATTTTTTAAAGCAATTTGTGCTTTGGTTGACAGGAAATTGCTTTCCCGAG